>JAUZNC010032524.1:0-20168 GCA_034780395.1 Vannuccia rotundouncinata
TTTTCTATTCGATATGACGCTATGGTAATACTGGACGTTGATTGGATAACTTTAACGCATACGTGGGAGGTTTTTTTTCTTCTTTTTCTTATAAAACTTCTTCCTACTAATAATTTTGACTCACTTAGAAAAGCTTGAAATTTGATGTCTATTCTCTGATTAATAAAATCTCACCATCGACGAGGAATGAATTCAACGCGCGCGTGGGAGGTTTTATAGAATACAGAGAGGAGTCAAATAAAACTAATAGCCATTAAAATTAATGAAATCGGTTACTGTCTTGCTAAAAATCAGTGTTTTGGTAAAAATCAATAAGTGCCAATCAGGTATTGATAAGAATAATTAATAAAGTTTTTAATTGATAAATTTAATTCTCTAGGGTGAATCAGGAAAATCTTCTCAAATCAGGAGCAATCATGTACCGGCTACCTAAATTTGTGCATTTTGACGTATTTGAGCCGGAATGTTGTTTCGCCAATAAAATCTGATGCAGCCGCCATTGTGAGTCGACAGAGATAGGTAGTTGAATAATTTTGATAGACCTTGCAACAAGGGAAGACCAGTACTTGACTTGAGTGAGAGATCTTGACTTGAGTTACGACTTGTGAGAGAACTTGCCAAAAAGTTATGAGAGACTTGAAATGAAATAGCCATCACTTAATGGCGGTTAATTCATCTGTTGTGCCACTGACAAGAATATTTATTGCACCTCCAATTTTAATTGTAGCCTAGGATACCATTTCACAATGTGAATTAACTGCCTTGTATATTATATACTATAATAGATTTCAATTTATTATTGTGCATAATAAGTAATAAAAATTAATGGCGGTTAAGAGAGTAAACCATTTAACAGCGGTAACAGCTGTATGCACCAACATGGAATAAATTAAACCTAGAATAGCGCTATTCCTAGCTTAACTAAACCAGGATTAACTTTTTTATTGCACAACAACTTTTGTTCCTGGATTAACAATTCCGGGGTTAGCTCTAACCAATAGAAATCTACTATGTACTATGCGTAATTAGTCATTGTTATTTTGGAGAAAATGAATGAGCCTGCAAGTAAGTTGGTCAAGGGCACACTGTAATCAATATTTATGTAAGGTAGAAGCTAAATATAGGATTTGAGATTTCAATTTGGGATTACCAATTTAATTGGTACTTTTTAACACTGTTAACATGACTCGACAAAGTAGCACTCACTTCTCTACAAACGAAATTAATTTTTTCATCGAACTGGTAAATAAAGGATCTTTTCTGAAAAAAAGCTAGTTACATGGAATCATATATTAAATGAGTTTAATGCTCAGGCGGCCAAAATCGTGATTTAAAGGCGAAAAAATGGAGACGGACCTAGCTGCTCTACACTTTCTCCACGCAGCGATCGAATTCGGAGCATCCTACCGAGAGAGAAATTGGAATCAAGTCTAGTGTCCTCTTCCGATGCCTTACCAGGTAGCAGTTTTGTCTATCTATTGACACATTCGTCAGACTCTAACGGAAGGGATACTATAAAGGACATTTTTTTTCAGTCATCTGCAGAACCACTTACTGAATGCTTTCTGACATTGGAACAACTTCTGAACCTAATGTGATGTCTGATGGTCAATTCGTTGATGGTTTTTCTTCATCAACTCGGTCAACCGGTATTTCTCGACCTGCTATTCGTCCTGGCCTGCGTGTTCGACCTCCGTCAATGAGTGCCTTTCATTAGTCCTACAAAAATGGCCAAGATTGAACACGACCAGAAGATGATTAATATTAAATTGAAGAAACAAATTTACCGGTCTAAGCTAGCCCACTTTTTGTAATTTATTTTTTGTATTTTTGTGATTGTTCGTACATTTGACTGATGTTTTATTAATAATCTATGTTTAATAAAGTATGCTTCTATAATTATACACTTGGAAATATATTGATATTTTTATAAAATAAATAAAATTTATTTTGCTGTTCAATAAAATCTTTTTCTGGATAACATTTATTTTTTTACGACAAAAATGCAATGAGGCTCTATTTGGCAAATATATCATTTTATATTGACATTTGTAACAATTTTTAAAGAATTAATCTTTTACTAAAATATATCTGTTTTAATATACATTACATTCAACCCAATTTGATAATATTCGTCGTAATTATTTGCAATAAAATGTATTTCACTTTTTTTGATATAACTCTTAAACCAGCCCTACACCAGGAATAACAATTACAGTATATAATCTTGGCTTAAATTTATTCCACGTTGGTGCAACGAGCTTAAAGTTACGCTCGTGTTTATTCCATGTTGGTGCATACCGCTGTTAGTCTAATGACTTTTGAGTACCACAATTACCTCAATTAGTAAACTAAATCAGCCTTGTCAGGTTAGTCTTGTTTTTATTAAATGTCTGGATTGTTAAAGAAAAATGATATGTCGGATGCATGACTAGAATTTCTAATGTTCACATTTCTGAAGATAATAAACCTATTTGCGCTATATGCTATATATTTTCTATGATCCTATGAAAAAACTAAAACTCAAAAACTTTTTGAACTGGATGAAGAAAACAAAAATCCGTGTGGGTAACAAGGTCATCAAGTTGCGTGAAGAACGTCAACTTCTTGGAAGATTTCTCATCATCCAAGGAAGCCGACCTATGCTTGTGCCAAAACTTGAGAAAACTATTGGTGAATATGAAATATCTGTGGTTCCATGTTCTCTTTGTGCTGTTGATGGCTCTCTTTACATCCCAGCTGATAAGGCCAGTGTGATACACTCTATTGAAGGAGTTAAGGCTCAAACCGTGCCATCTGTCAATCAGAATTTAATGATGCCACACAGACTCAACAACCAAAAGTTCTCATCATTGATGCTATGGCTGTACTTCAGAGTATGAAGAAAACATCAACAATGCAGAAACTCTCTGACCTGCAAGAAGCATTCATCAAGAGCATTGCATTCATGATGATCGGCTACAGTGAGGGACGAGTTGCATTTAATCGATATAAGGATCTGTCACTTAAAAGCATGACTCGTCAAAAAAGAGCTGTAACATCCACAGAATTTAAAGGTCATTCACAGATGAAGCTTACCATGTCCCTCAAGGAGCTTTTGTCTTCATCGAAAAACCAAAAGCAGTCTTTTGTTGCAGCATTGCTGAGGTTTGTTGCAGCATTTCTTAAGTACAAACAACTTCAAGCTTGTTGTTGTATATGGCATGAAAATTAAGAGCTACAACTTCGAGGAAAACCATATGCATGAAGAGGCTTACACAATTATACCCAATCAAGTCCTTGCATCGATAACAGAAAATGACTGGCGTGAAGTATGTGTTTGGTCACCAGACACCGATGTATTGACAATTCTCATGAATCTTGCTTCACGAGGTCGACTTGGGTTCCAAATAATTTTAAATTTTTAACTGGGAAGGCCACAAAGTACAGGGAAATAGATGTGGTGGAGCGAGTACATACCATCGGAAGTCTCAAGAGTCAAGGTCTGATTGGACTCCACAACTTCACTCGTGCTGATTGTGGAGGCAAATTTGTGGATATCTCAAAGAAAACCTGGGTTGACGCATACACGAAGCTTGAAGAGAGTGATCCCATTGTTACCTGTTTCAGAAAAGTTGGCGACGTCATTATTTCAACTGAGCTGGTGGATGGTGACCTGCCTCCACAGGTAAAGGATTTGGAGAGATTTGTTTGTCAGGTTTACTACTTAACCGGGGAAACAAACTTACCAGCTCTCAGATGGCAACTGTTCCGGTCCAAAAAATTGGAAGGAGAGATGCTGCCACCAACTCGTGCGGTACTGCTACCCCATATTACACAAGCAAACTACGTTTGGATAAAGAAGTGTATGTACCTGTGCGTAGTCTTGCTCTACATGCCCCTCGTGCTGTGATTGAGCTGACCAAATTATGTGGATGCAAAACAGGTTGTGCAATCAAATGCAGCTGCTGCAATAATGGTCTACCCTGTACACCTCTCTGCAAGTGCTATGACAAATATTGCACCAACGTGACAAGGGATACACATGACAGTTTTGATGATGAGGATGATGAATAAGTTTGGTCTAATGGAATGCGTTTCCAAGACAGCAATTTCATTGAATTTTTCTTTCGATTGTATTTTTATTTGTTTAAAATAAACACTACTATTTGTTATAAAAAAGCGTTATGTTTTATTTTAAACCAAAATTGACCTTTAGATCACCAATATATATCTGCTATTTGAGGATCTAGACACAGATTCAGTCTGAGGGACCTCGAAATCGAAGAGAACCCCCTAGAGTCGTAAAATTTGGCCCCCGATATTTTTGGATAGAGTGGTCCCCAATAATTCCAAAACAGCAATAAAATCAATTTTAGCATCCATATCCCACGGAATGACACGTCATACCTCACTAATAGGAGGATTTTAACATAATACTTAGATTACTCACATAGATAAAACATAAAATTTCATGCTCAATCCAAGCTTTTAATTGTAAAATCAAATTCTTCATTGCGATATAGTAAAATTCGTGGCACGTTTAACTATACAAATTTAAATTTACCGCCAATGCGTAAAATTTCAAATTTTCTGGCTGTTTCGTTGAGGGCGATGACGCACTTTGAGACGATATTTTTGAGAGTGGTGAACCTTCTTTGAGGAGAAGTTTTTTTTTCTTTTGGGACTCTAATGATGAGTAGATCCATAGCTGTGTTTTCTTTGGGGAATAATGTATTTGTTCATAGTTGTCCTTTTTGCGTGCACTCGGCTGGTGTGTTATTGTCGGAGTTATCAGATAGCTCAGAGCAGTTGGTTTAAATGTGTATCGTCAGCGCGTCGTTCACGAGTGCGAGATGCTCACCTTGTTGTTTTACCGTCTCCTTGAGCGAATCGATCTCCAGTCGATGTAGATCGATAATGTTGTAGAGGGAGGAGATTTTCTCTTGTAGGTCATCCCGAATTATGTTCCGCAGCTACTTGTGTGCGGCCGATGTTTCAGATGTCAGGTAGTCCGGGGGAATGACTTTTGTTATTATCTTTTTGCATGGAGAGTTCGCGGTTGCATTATAGAGCATATTATTTTTATTTAAATGATTAATATCTGAAGTAGTCAATGTAGTTATTTCTTCCATTAAGCGGTTCAAATACGTTGTAATTAAATAGAGTCAAAGTAACAAAGAAACCGATCAAAAAGAACGTTAGAAACTGTTGTCTTGGTTGCGTATTGGTTATACTGTTCAATTAGTTCTTGGAGTACTTACAATGTATTTGCAATGTTGTAATTTGGTTCGATCGACTGTCAGTTGAGGCAATATCCGAAGTGAAGTGAAGTTCAGACAGTATGATTAGCCACTAAAGTAAACACGCTGGTCAGCCTATACTAATCCAATGCATAAATAAAAATGCAAAATTGTTTTACTACTGAAAGTAATATATGTGGCATAACATATAGAAATACAAGTAAAAATATCAAATTCGTCAACATGTTGTCAAAAATTATCAAAGGTGATGATGGCATATCAAAGAAGTAAACATAAGGAGCGACACATAAGACTCCGTTTTATTTATTGTTCGGACGCGAGATGAGAATTCCGATTGATATAATGCATAGACTTTCTGAAGGTGATTCCAATATTTATATGGGAGAAGAATACATTGGTAAGACTAAACAAAATTCATGGTGAAACATTTCAAAAAGATGAATTAGTTTGGTTACATAATCCGGTAATAGAGGTAAGATAATATAACAAATTTCCTACGTATTGGATTGGTCCGTTCCAGATGTTAGAATGTTTAGGAGATGTATATTATAAAATAAAAAGGTTGGATAAACTTTAAAATAACTTAATTTTATATTTAATTTTCGTATTATTTGAAATATTTACATGGTTAACATGTAATTTTATTTTAAAAATATATTGATTCATTTATTTTTAATTAATCTGCTACAATTAAGATATATACGTTTATTTAATAGATTCGTCTCCTCTTAAAGCCATCTGTCCAAAAGATCAACTATATATTCATTATACATATCCTGACCCATCCTTGCATGGAAATTATCGTCAATCCAAACATTTATGTGTTGCAAAATGCATGATAAATAAATATAATGAGGTCCAAAGAATTATTAATAAGAAATTTCCCGGAGTATTAAGTAAGTTTTGCTAAATGTATCAGTTATATATAAACGAATAACATGCAGTAATCAAAGTTTTCTTATAAATAAATATTTAACTTAAACTAAATGCACCAGTCGTGGATAGTCCTCTGAGGATGGTCCCCATCTACTTTAACATTTTTTTCAGTAAAAACGTTCTAACCCTCACTTTGTTCTGATCTGTGTGGAGTGTTCTCCAAATTGTAGTAATCGATCTAAGGTTACTCCCAGTAGTTTGATGTATTTAGAGATATTTACCGTGTGTGAAGCCACTTTTATGTGTTTTTCGTCTCTATTGTCCTTAGACCATTGTGAAAGTATCATGAGTTAAAGTTTCTCACCTGCTACCACCATCTTCCAATTTCTGGCCCAGTTTTCCGCCACGTCCGCTGACTTCTGTGCTTTTCTAAAGGCTTTAAGTGTGGCCGTATCGTCCGTGTACATGAACACTTCCGTCTCTGTCTGTTTCAGTTCTTCTATTAGGTCTACGGTCCACAGTAAGAATAGAGTCGGTGATAGCACGCTTCCTTAAAGCAGAACTTCCCTATACAGTCTCTAATTTGATGTAATTCCTTGGAATTCCACACAGCCTTTCCTTTCATTGAGAAATGGCATAATCCAGTCCATTATACACTTTGGTGTCCCCATATTTAGAAGCTTAAGTTAAGGGCTATTTTCCAAACTTTGTTATTAGCTCGTGAGAAATCGAATGCAACTAGTACACCTTTCTCCGCATTTCCCTTCGGTAGGTTCCAGCCGTCTTGTATTTTTTAGATAAGTGTTGTCAGAATTTCTTCGGCACTCCTTCCGGTTCTGAACCCCGTTTATTCCTTAGGAATTATTTTGCTATATTCGATCCAATGATATAATCTATCTCACCCCATTCTTTCCATAAGTTTAACTATATGGCAAGGGAGAGCTACCGGTCTATAACTCTCTATCTTGTCGGATTTGAGAATTGGAACAATGTTGGTGGTTCTCCATTCTCCGGGAATAGCTTTGTTTTTCCACGATTGGTTTATCACCTCTAGCAATGTAGATAAACCTCTTGATCTCAAGTGTTTATCCTAAGTGTTTAGTTGTTCTGCGCAAATATCTGTTTCAATTTTCAAAGGTTTCTCTTGAGTTTACTTTTGCTGAATTCTTTACAATACACCGAACACTTTTCTTCGTCTCCGTAAAGTTGGCCCTTTCTGTTGTTTTGGTCTAAAAGTTATTTCTTTACTTTATTGTCCCTTTTCCTTGATTTCTAACATTCGCGTAGTTTGCATTGTAAGCTTCTGCTTTTTCTTTGGGTGTTTTTCCATTTGGAAGAATTAGTGCCTATCCTTCTATCTTCTATTTTACTTTCCCTTCCATCTTAGCCATTACCTTGAAGACTTTTGATGGATTCACTCTACTGTCCAGTTCTTCTTCGACAAATTATATCCATTATTTCTTCTTTTCCATCTCTATCGTTTTGGTTGCTTCCTGTTTTGCTACCATCTATGCTTCTTTTTTCTCTCTACGTTGGTGAGCCTCCTTGAATTTTTTCTTATGTTAATTTTCTCGGTAATTATTTCTGCTTGCATCCAGGGTTAAGGATTAGCTCTGTTACCTCTACGAATGAACCTTTTTGAGTTTGATGTGATAATTTTTTAAAGAATCTTTTTCTATTTCTATTTCAATATCAAATTCTTTCTCCGTTTCTGTCTTTTAATTATCTAATTGTGCTTTTTTGAATGCCTATTTGGTCTTCTGATTGTCGTGATAATTGGTAGATGGTCACTTCCTAGATCTTCGTAAATTTTCAATGAGCATCTAGCTCCAAATTCCGTAGTTGTTGGTGTGATGTCGGGAGCGGATCTTGCATTTTACCTATAGCTTGTGTACGTTGGTTTCCTATTATTCAAAGTTCACCAGCTTTTCTCTTCGCACCAATCGAAAATAATTCTGTTACCGATGTCGTCAGCCTTATTGCATTCCTAGTCCCAGTTCTGATGATGACCGTTAGTGTCACCCGTAATGATCGTTCTTACTCCGGTGATAACTTTTAAGCTAAAGTGGTGTACTCTGTCATCGTCTTCTCCTATTCTAATGGGATGTCTATAAACGCAATGAATATTTATAAAATTATTGGTGTTCTTACTGAAGATCCAGGTTCCCCACCATTATATCGTGTCGTCCCTTGTGCTTCGAATGGTTTTTGTGTAAAGGGGTTATATCTCAGTCTCCTTTTTATATTGGTCCGTCTAATTTTCTTCCTCTCGTTCTTCTGCCGATAATGGGTTGTCTGTTTTCCAATTCTTTCACCTTATTTATGATTCCTACCACGTTCCAGTTTAGAATCTTGAATTCATCATGACATTTACGCTTTCTTTTTCAATTCTTCTGTTGATTCTCAGTTTTTGGAATCGTCTCTGTCTTCTGTACTATTCTTAGCTTGATATTTCTCTTTCTTCCTTTTGCGTTTCTAAGTCTTTTATCATCAGATGAGCCCGGGTAGTTCTCCACGTCCCCGGCTTTTCAAAGCCTCCAGGTGTAGTAAGCCGACCAGCTACATTTTTTTGTTAAAATCACGATTTCTTTGTTGTGTCACTCGAGCCAGTTGGTAAATTGGGGGGCAACAGTTGTGGTCTCCTCATGCGTCTCCATCGTCGTTGCCCCTTTTTCTACCTTTCGTTACGTTGCAAGGAGCTCCCCGATCCAGTGGTGGTATCTGTAAAGGTTTATATTGTCGTCGCAGGGTTCTTCTCAGAGTACACTTCCAATCTTCCATTGGGCAGTTGTGTGTCGTTTGGTTGTCGACCTTTCGTCGCCAGAAAGATGCTAAGACTCCGGGGAGTCCATACCGATCGCCTGTGCTCTCCACCCTTCTTTCTTCAGCCTTTGCCTTTCATCTTTCTTACCAGTTCTTTCATCGGGTTGCTATCGCTGACACGCAGGCACTTCTCGAACCGCACTATCCAGATCTTTTTCGCCACCAACTTCAGTTCCCATAGACTGGCCTTTTCTAACACCGCTTTTCTAGGTGAGCTCGCGACCATTCCCGTGATCACCCTGCTTCTTCCCGCCTTGTTTCGGAGTTTCCTCCAAAGTCCTGTCGGTGCCACGCAAGTAGCAAAATAAATTGTGGCTGGCTAGTGCTTTTTCTACCTCAAAGCCCTGGCCATCGAACCCTGATCACCCTTGCTGACTTTCTCTGCACACCTTCCATCTTTTTTCATTGCGACTTACTTATCCACGGAGTCTAGGCAAACGCACCGTATAAAAACACCGATCGAATTCATGCGACGTAGGTGTGTCGTAGTAGCCCCATTCTCTCCCTGCTAGCGCTCTCAGTAATTGTATTCCCTTTCTCGCCTTTTTCACCGTCCTCTCACAGTGTTCCCCAAACCTTAGCTTCCCATCGAACATATTCTTTAGGAACACTGGGTTACTCTCTACCTTCATCTCTGTTCGTCCATCTTCACGCTGACTCACTCCATTTTTCTGTTCTTTATATTAGTCGAGAATAACGTAAACGAGCATTTCTCCACGCTCAACGTCATGCTCAACTCTCACACCATCTTCGTCGCCTCTTGAACTCTTTTCCTACTTTCTTTTACTGCCTTACCCATCGCCCAAACTGCTAAATCATCCGCAAACCCGCTCACGTTGACCTCTACAGCTACCTCCTCCAACAGATCATTACTAAACGCTAGAAATAGCAGTGGGGATAGTACGGCTCCATGTGGCAGCCCTTGTTGGAATAATTGCTCTTTATTCCATAACCCTTGCACTGACACACACGTATTCTTGGTCGCCATCCAGCTCTGCAACCAACTTATCATTTTACTGCTCAATCCAAAGCCCATAAGTTTCCAAATTAGTGCGTCCCTAATTTTTTCGCTTACAGGGTTTTTTTCCTTTAGGCTGTCCCTTTTCTATTTTTTCAAGGATCTTCTCGTTTAGTATGTCTTCATTTCTTGTTGTTATAGCTTCCTTAGCTTCCTTTCTTCTTGGTCTCTTAGCTTTTTTTTCTATCATCTGAACATTCTCTACTTCTACACTCATTTCTCCCAATGACTTTGCAACAATTTCTTGGAACCCTTTCCAGTTCACTCTCTTCCAGTTATATACTAAATTTTTCTTCTTGGTATCTTCATTCCCTTCTCCCATACAAAATACGATTGGTTTGTGATCCAACCCCATTTGACCATTTTTCTCTTCTTACTTCCACCTCTGTTCCTAACCTTCCGAACACAGTGTGATGTCTGGTGTCAATTCTCTTCCCGTCCCCCTCTCTAATTGACTGGTTTCCACTCCGTTCAGCACCATAATTTTCCTCGTTTTCAGCCATACCACCACTTTCTCTCTTCTAGCGTCTTCCCTTTCTACGTTATTCCAAAGATTGTTATGTGGGTTGAAGTCTCCTCTTACTATCAACTTTTCCTTCTGTTCCTCTGGTGCTCTTCCTAGCCTCTCTATATTTACTATCGTGCAGGGATGTAAACATTAATTGTCTTCCAACTCTCCGATGCACACCTCCACAAATTGCATCTCAATACCTCCTTCTTCCACTGCCTCACACACTATCACCTTCTGATACGTTATTCCCTTACTGACCAATGTTGCAAGTCCTCTCCCTCTTGAGTACTTCTGCCTTCCCTCTCTTCTTCTGTCACTTTTCAGCATCTCGTACCCCTTAACTCTCACCCCGGATCTTCCTTTTTTAACTTAGTCTCCTGAATTATCGCCACATCTATCTAATTCTCTTTCAGGAACTTTTCCAATTCACAAATCTTCGCCATCATATGGTCACAAATCCATTGTAGGATCTTCATGCTCTTTTTATCTGTCTTCTTTAGACCAGTGACTATCAACTTTTCCTTCTTGGTGAACCCTTCCTCCTTTTTGCGTCCTTTTTTGTCTACCTCCTCACATTGCTTGCATTTCCACTTTTCTCTACCTCTTTCCGCTCTTCCTGTGCTGCAGAAGTTGGCGCACTTAACATGCACTACTTTTTTACACTTTTTGTATTCCACTCCCTCTCACACTGCGGACATCTTCCTCCTTCTCCGTAATAGTCACCCCTTTTTTGCACTCTCCACATTTCCACTCTTCTCCTTTTCTCATCTGCCATTTGCTCAAACCCGAGAATTTCACTGGTACTGTTCTCTCTCACTGCACGCATTCCACTCCTTTCTGTTTTTCACTCATCTTCACTTCATACTTCAGGCATCATTTTTGTTTCACTTCTTGCGGCTTCACTACTCCTTCTAACATAAGCATTTCTTTTGTATCTTTCTCCCGGCAACATTCTCCTGTCCACTCTACTTCACCCTCCTTACTGTAGAAATCTCCGTCTTCAGCCCACTGCAACCCATTGCAACCCACTTCTCACACTTCTTGCACCGAGGCCCTCTTTCCCTCGTTCGTATCACGCACACCCCACATTCCGGTCCTTGGTTTGTCTCCACGTTACCGGCTTTCGTTAGCGTCAGCTGGTACTACCCAGGACAATGCTTCCAGCTTTTCAAAAACCCACCGTAGATTAAGTAGCGTCTTCTTCGCGCTCCGATCAACTGGGGCTCTACATCACACCACATGGAGGTTGAAGACAGTGCTGTTGTTATAGTTTTTTTAATCTGCCTTGTAACTCTTGTCCTAAAGATGGCTCAAGTGACATAGCACCCCCATAATATCTGGTTAATACAGGCTACCCCAGCGTAGCGGTATTGTGTTTCCGCATAAAAAGCCCCCAACCACAACAAGAGACCTGTCTTCGCAGTCATGACGGCTTACGGGAAACGCTTGACTGCCTTAGATTAGCAGTCGGAAGCACAGATCATAGTCCCCGTTTACGTAACAGCCCATAAATAGTGCCGGGTGGATTTAAACCCGGGACCTTACGTTTCAGAGGCAGACTCGTCCTCCCTGAGCCATCAGGCTGTTGTAGTTGCGGCTGCCGGCTCCTTCGTTAAGAAATGAACCAATGTGCTCGTCCGCCTGGTCCTGCACCACATGGCTGCCTTCTTCCTGACGATCTCAACTCCACCTCTCTTTTATTCCTGATGGTCGTTTCCACTGTCCACATTGTCCACTTTCTCCAAAGCGTTCAGCCTAGTCCTGTATCTCTCTCTCTCTTTATCTCCGTCAGCTCTTCATCACAATAAGCATTCATGCTTCATTTCTCACTTCTTCTCTCTAATTCTCGCTTTCGCGACATCGAAGAGCCACCCGATACCATTATGTTTGTCCTGCGATGCTGTCCCCGCTTCCGTGTCTGCCCAATCATTCCCTTCAATATCGCAGTGACTAGAGATCCACGTCCAAACAACCTTCCTTCCCTCCCCTTCCATTCTGCTGAACTTCAAATTTATCTACCTTAATTTGTCGTTCTTCGAGTGGTATTCAAATCTTTGTTGGCTTTGTAGGCTTGATTTGCTGTCAGTCACAATCCTTACCTATCACTATTCTATTATTCTCTTTAACAACCAGTCTAATGCTACATGTCGATGGATACTAGTTCGGCCTGGCTTCCTTCTTTCGTCCTCGTCACTACAGCCGCTGCGCCACCCGGTTTTGCAGCGGCTTCTTGATTGTTCCTACTTGTGTCCTTCGACTTCCTCTCTTTCACTCTTTCCATGAACGGTTTTTATTGATTTTGGAAATATCCACTCTCTCTTCTCAATTCACATCATTCCTTTGCACTCATCTTTTGCCTCATTCCTCCATTCATTATTTTTTTGAGTCTTAACATCAATTCTTTCTTTGCTGTTGCCCTACGCGGATTCTCTTGGGGCACCCTCGTACTTCTTTCCATAGCTAGTATGGCCAAAGTTTTTCCATTTTCTGTGATCCCTGACATTCCTGGTTCTTACAATACGCTTCTATTGGGGAGCTAGCCAATGCCCCTACAATAGTTCTCGCCACTTCAGCCTTCGGTCATACATAACCTTAAAGAAGGTAGGGTATTCCGTCTGTTTCAGGGTCATTCCTTCTATTTTGTAAATTTTATCCATCGTAAACATAGCCAGCTCACATTTTTTTATGCTTAGGAGTAGTAGGAGATAGTGATATACATATATATATCAACAAAGGATCCTTTGTTCGAACAAAGCACTTCCTCTTCTGCACCTTTGCTAGTTAAATTTTCGCACCTTTACATGTTAAATTCTAACGAATGAGAATCGAGTATCAAGCTATATAAGGAGGTATCTAAGTCGCGGTTTTTCAGTCACATTTTTTACGTGCTCTGCATAGATTGTCTCATTGTCGCTCTCTCTGATAATATTATCATCCCTATTTTTCTGTTTTTATTTGTACTATCTCAACATCTATTCAGAGAAGGTATGGTATTTAATTATTTATATTTTAAAACAAAATTTTTTCAAATGAGACACATTTTTGCAATTCAAAGTTCTAATATGATCTTACCATACGTACATATATTTAATTAATTTTAATTTATGATGTCGCCTTGGATGGGATCAGCCTGTAGAGGTACGTGGTTTATATACTCTATTAATGGTAGAGTTCCATGTCAGCTATTGATCAGTATACTCATTGAGCCTTGTCAGATTACTCCTGTTGATATTAGTTGGCAGGATGTTTGTATAAAATTGCATGACAAGAAATGCTACTATTTAAATTTTTAATAAGAATGCATATGTGCAGTATATATTTTTAATACTATCATTTCGTTTATTTATTTCCAAGTCATTTTAAAATTCACATTAATCATATCAATGAGTCCCAGGAGCGATGCTCAAATTTCTAATTGTTTAAAATGCAGAAAATATTATCGTAAAATCATAATTGTGGCCAAGGAGCCATGGATTTTAAAATGGCCGCCGCTTGACATCTACGTTTGCTATTATCTATGGATAAAATGCAGCTATTTACATGATTCTGGTATCTAAATGTATGTTTTGGGGGGCCAGGAATGCAATGGTACCAATTTAAGCTTGGTTTTGTCAAATATTGGTCTACATTTGCTAAAAAAAACTTTAAAAAAATAAAAAAGGGAAAAGTACATGTATGTTGTGGACTCACTTTCATGTGCAGTTCCCTTCACAGTCACATAGGGCTGCTGTGCATTGAAGGGAGCCTTTTTTGCACATACAGAGTCTCACACAACTTTTCTTGCACTTGCAAGAAACCAGCTCAATGCAGCTGTGAGCTGCCTCAGGCAGCCTGGTCCAGTAAGGTGTGTACTGTCCTACAGTCCTTGACCAACCCCAGTTGGTTGGTGGAGAGAGCTCTGGTGCTGGCAGCAGTATCTGACCCCACACATGTCCACCTTGATTCACTGCCCTCTTTACAAGTTCCTTCAGAGCTGCCTTCGATGGAGGGATGATCTGCACATCGTATTTCGGAAGAGTTTCCTTCTGGCCTTGTCAATGTCTGTGCATTTGCTGGTTCGATCATACAACAGGATGCTGAACTTCTCAATGATGCGCATAGCATCGTCTGGTATGTCACGTAGTGCAGAGGACAGCAGCAGCACCTCAGTTAGTTCTGTATCAGTATTTTCTTCCAGGACTTGCTTTGCTTTGCATTGCCTAGACATTGTTATTCTTCATCAGTGTGTCGTTTGAAGTTTCCTCTGGTCAATGATGACACTGTAGCAACTGGGACAGGCGACCTCTTGATGCTGCTAGTGACAGGGCGTATATCAGTGTAGTAGTGCGGCAAGGGGGCGACTGTATTGGACCGTGCATCCCCAGATCCTCCAACATTGACGATGCTCCGATCCACTTCTTCACCAGTGTAAGAAGGATGTTGTATGAGGGAGATAGCTGTACCATGGAAGAAGTCCTTTGATTTTGTTGCACTGGGGTTAAGATCTATGTTGTCAACAGCGGCAGTTGTGAACACTTTGCCACTCATCTTCGGGGGTCAAACAACTCGTTTTCTGTGGAACTGTTGGCATAGACACTGTTCTTATCTGTGCTGAGAGCTGGAGCACTCTATCATAGGAGATGCTCAGGCCAAGGTGTGACAGTCTGTCAACCAGTTCCTTCTTGCGTGTATGAGCATGTAGCATCATCCCTATGTATATTGGAAGATGAACTTCATCCCTATCACTGTCCAGCTCGCAGGCTTTGGCAAGAGCAGCACCAATATTTTCTTCAAATGCCGTCAGGATGTGTCTCCCCTTGGTGCATGCCCGCATGTCAGGAAACTGAGTCAGCAGTCTCTGTTTCAGTCGTGTGGAGTGGACTCTCTTGTCCAGCTGGACTCCTAGGTCTACCATTCTGGACTGATATAACTGGACAAGGTCAGCTAATCTGAATACTGGTGCCGTCTCCTCATTTTGTCTCGTTTCTTCAATGTAGAGTCAATAGCTGCATTATAACCATCCCCGATATAATAGCAAATGTAGTTTTTGCATTTTTTTATTTTTTAAAAATTTTTTTAGAAAATGTAAGCCAATAATTGACAATACCAAGTTTAAATTGGTACCATTGCATTTCTGGCCTCCAAAACATACATTTATACACCAGAATCAAGTAAATAGCTGCATTATGTCCATAGATAGTAGCAAACGTAGATTTCAAGCGGCGGCCATTTTGAAATCCAATATGGCGGACTTAATGAGTTAATTTCAAGTGGCCCAATATCTTAAAATGTTCGCAATATATTAATGTACATTTGTGCCAAATTTAGTGCTTGTATCATAAAATGCACAATTTGTTTTAATATTTGGGCTAATTAGCCGCCCCACAATAATAAGAGTTAGAAAGAAGTAAACCATATTTTGAAAAGTTAATTTTTATTTTATAAATTAACAAATATATAGAGTTTATATTAGTTCCTTTTCCAACCACGCATACGCATACACATCTCATCCACGTGGATTTTTTGAAGATTAAAACTTTTTATGAATAAACAACGGTTTTGACCATACTTTCATACTTTCACTCTGCGCACCTTTACATGTTAAATTTCTACGCATTTTTACGAGTTAAATTCTCTTCTAATAGGAGTCCAGTTAATTGAAATTAAAATTAATCCCAGAGATTAAGTTCGGTGGATTATCACATAAATATTAAATTTCTTCAAGAATTAAATATTTTTGGCGGTTATTTCAAATTTGTATAGTTAAACCCGATGACTTCCACAAATTTTACTATATTGCAATGAAGAATTCGATTTTAAAATTAAAAAATTTTTATTGAGCATTATATTTCATGTTTTATCCGATGACAGTAAGAATTAATTAGACATAGAAAAAGCATGGAATTGTATTAATCATTTTTCTACATGTTAAATTTCTCCGCATCTTTAATAGTTAAATTTCTTCGCACTTTTCAAGTTAAATTTCTCCAAAACTTTACTAGTTAAATTCTTACGAATAAGAATTGAGTATCATGCTAAATAAGCAGATAATGTGTTGTTGATTTTATTCTCCTTTTTGCGAGCTCTTTAACGGTTTTCCATCTCGATCGGTCTACTATTCACTTCCATCATCATGGCTTCTTCATCAGATTTTATTATTGAATTTGTACTCTCGCTCATCAAGGTTGGTCCTCATTGTTGTGTCCAGTTTAAAGAGAAATCACTCCAATTTATTGACGTTAAATCCTCAACGGACTCGTCAATGTTGTTCACGAGTCTCATCTTCACAATTCCCAAGGGTCCTGTCAACGAAAAAGTCCTCAGTTATACCCAGACTCTGGAAACGTGTGGGATCAGCTCGCCTTTAACATTGAATTGGTACGGTGAAGACATAGACATTTTTGAGCTGTCCGCATTTCTCTCCAACACGAAGGAGGCTCCTGGGTTACCTAAACCTCTGAGAGATAATTTCTTGGGCAGTCCTGGATTGCGCAACGTTTCAAGAGAATGAGAAAATTTACCAAAGGTTACCAACACCTCTCAGAGATATGTTCTTGGCCATTCCTTGATTTCGACCAACTTTTCGGAGAATGCAGACATATATTAATCAATGGAGGATCTCTAATTAATGAAAATGTATGACTTTAAGCGTAGGAGGATTTAGATTAATTAGATGACTTGCATGGATAAAACATGAATTTTCATGCTCAATCTAAGTTTTTTAATTGTGAAAATCGAATTTTTTTCAATATAGTAAAAATCGTAGCACTCATCGCGTTTAACTATAGAAATTTGAAATCAAAGCCAAAATTTTTAAATTCATGAAGAAATTTAATACGTATGCGATAATCCACCCAACTTAAAATTTAAAATAAATTTAAGTTGAATTGACTGGACTCCTATTATAAGAGAATTTAACTTGTAAAAGTGCGCAGAAATATAACATGTAAAGGTGCGCAGAGGTTGCAATGCTTGGAAATATGGTCAAAATCGTCGTTTATTCATAAAAAGTTATAATCTTCAGAACATTTCACGTAGATCAGATGTGTACGCGTATGCGTGGGTGGAGTAGGAATTAGTAGAAACTCTATATAAAAATATGTTTATTTATGAAATAAAAATTTACTTTTAAAAATATTGTTTACTTTTTTCTAAGTCTTTTTAAACGAAAAAAATATAAAAATCAGTGTATATTATGCTACAATGTCCCAGGAGATAGATGCATGTAATATATAGAAAACAAAAGGATAAATACGTATTTTTGTTGTCCATAAAAAGTTATACGATACAAAAATAAAACACACTTACGGACTCACTGCCCCCGATTCCCACATGCGAGATAAAATAAGTTATAAAAAACTCCACTTCACTTGTAGAAAAATATAATTCAAACTCTATAAAAAAACTATACTTTCGATAAAATATAATAAACTAGGGGGGTGTACAGTCGATACTCGACTGTTTTTTCTTCTTTTATTGTAAAATTTATTTAAAATTGTTAAAATTGCGCATTTTTCGGTTGAAAAATCATTGAAATCGGTCAAAAACTAACAAACTAATAACTAAAAACTAAAAACTAAAAACTAAAAACTAAAAACTAAAAACTAAAAACTAAAAACTGAAAACTGAAAACTAATAACTAATAGAAAATAACTAAAGAACATTAAACACAAAACAACAAACTTTAAACAACAAACATCATACAACGAACGTGAAACAACAAACATCATACAACAAACATAAAACACAAAACCTTATTAAACTAAAAACTGAAAACTAATAACTAATAGAAAATAGCAAAAAACTAAGAAACATTAAACCATAAACTTCATTCAATAAAACTCTTACAATGAACTTAAAACAACAAACATAAAACACTAAATAAAACAAAAACTAACAACTAAAAACTGAAATCTAATGAAAACTTTGTATCGATTTTATTACTATTGATAATCCAATGTTTTCAATGTTTATACACGTTTTTAATGTTAAAAAAAAATGTTTAGTATATAATTCTATATATATATATATTAATATTTTTTATAAATACAGGGAAATGCGGGGTTTTTAAAAAAAATTAAGGACGCTAAACCATAGGTTCGCCTACAAAACGTGCTAAAAGAAAATAATTATTTGTTTTTATTGCGCTGTTAAAATTGATTAATAAACGAAATATGGGAGGTTGTCAACATAAATATATATAAAAATATAATTTTGAAACTGAACTGTGTAAACTAATAAGCAATTTAGTATTAAAACAAACGAAAAATACTGGTGAAAGAAAGAAATTTGATAAAAATAAAATTATTGAATACTAAATGAATTCTACATTTAATAGTATGAAAGAATTAACCTCTTTGAACGTCGGATTGATTGTCCCTTCTAGCAGCTACTTGATCCTTTTTCCTCTTGGCCTCCGTAGCACAATTAATCGATTGTTTCCTTCGTTTTGGCATAATAATGATCACAAATAACTCTCAAACCGTATGATTGCAAACAGAATTTAATCAAAAAGAAACCATAATATTGCTGTAAGTATCAATTGATCAATAATTTAAATTTAAATATTTGATTTATAGCAAGATACATTATTCAATAATAAAATAATATTCATTTTATTGCGATGTCAATCATTTTTTATTAATTTTAATAGAATAATTGCCACTCATTCATAAATAAAAGTAATGGCTTTTTAAATATTAATGTATTGATATTTTGAACGAATTTTATAGTAACTTATTTTATTAAATCTGAAAGAGAAAGATTTTTATATTGATTATTAAAAATTAATATTAAAATATTATTTCACTATAGAAATATAGGAATTTACATTTAACATGGTAACAATAATAGCCATTTCATTACGATTGTAATAGAACAAACGAAGTGAATAATATCTATAGGGATTGATTTTCAATTATTTATATATTATATAAAACTACGTGTTTATTGATGTATACTTGAAAAACTATAATCTGAAGCAGCTAAAGTATTCTGAGCGTAAGCGTGCCTTTATTTAAATTAAGGTAGTAAGGATTCATCAATAAATTAAGAATTATTTAAAATCATAAAATTGATTTTTAGTTTGCGTACTTCAAAAATAAAACAATAATAAGCCAGGTATATAGAATTAGTATAATATAGAAGAAGATTGATTGATTATTAGAAAGTTATAATTTATATTAATATATAAAAGATATGACGATATGAAAACAACGAATTACATTAGTTTTATTAATGTACTTATTCGAAATGCATGTTGATAGGGCGAATTTACCTCTGCTAAGAGCAACGTAAGGACGGCCGTGTGGTTCAACCTACGGCCAGGAAGGTAAAGGAAGCTAACTCTTTCCGGGGCTTCACTTTCGCGGAATTCATATTTTCAATTTCTTCAAAGGAAAATTGTATACATTTTTTAATGGGGATTTTACATACCTGAAGGATTAAAGGGAAGCTTGAAAATATGTTAAAACTTGTTTTTAAAACAAATTAAGGTATAAAACAGAGAAATATTCGCACCTATAAGATCCTACTCCTCATCTGATCCATGCTTGGAATATTATTTTATTTTAAATTTCGGAGATTATACATTAATTAGAATAAAGTTTAATGATTACAGACATATGTATTTTTAATGTTTCAAAAATAGTTTGTAAAAGGTATTTATAAAAAATCTATAAATGAAATTGAAAAGACATTTTGAGGTGGTGCTTATAAT
>JAUZNC010032546.1:0-12806 GCA_034780395.1 Vannuccia rotundouncinata
CGTTGGGCAGGCACTGTGTCACCGGCGCGTAGTAGATTAATTTGATGCTCCGCTTGCCCTTGTTCTGATTGTAATAATTATATAGCTATTATATAAATTCTTAATAATTAATCTGACGTAAGATCATTAATTTTTAGATACTAATGAATATTTTAAAGGTTGATTGAAAAATTGATGAGGTAGAAAAACTTCGTATAAACCTCTTATATCAGTATTCATATTCGTAATAATTGGTATAAACCTTAAATCAATCAACCGAGATCAACTTATACACAACCAAATTATCTAAACTAAGGGTATTAGTTTTAAAAATCCTATTTTGTTAACTTTCCACAGAAAATTGATAACTGTTAAAAGTTACATTGAATGTAATAAATCCTTAAATTGTCAAAGATATGAAAGATTTTTTACACCGGTGCTAATAAATATCTGTAAAAAATTATTCAAAATTCAATCGCAATGTTGCTAGTATTTATAATTTATTCCATAATATAATTCAACATTTAAAACTTTATATTTTAAGGGTATTTTGTTTTAATACTGTAATATTTAATAAAGTGAGTGAACCAATTATTAAAATGAACGAATAATTTTAGTTTTATTTAAAATTAAAATATATATTCAATTTTCTAAAATCAAAAATGACCACGAGTTGTTGTCTAGAAATCAAAGAATTGCAACACTTCTGTTCAACTATTCCTTATTCACACTGCATTTCAAATTAGGAACTATTCTCTTATATAAATAAACAAAATATCATCTAAAAGGATTCACAGACTTTAGGCTGTAGCAAATTCTTCTATAATCAATATTGTGTGACATTTCCTTATTTCGTCTTGTTCTTTTGTTCTCCTCATGTCGATCCTCGAACATGTCACGTGTTCCTTAAAAAAGGGACTAAAAGCATCGTTTATCTCTGCAAAGGTATAAGGTAGAAATGCATTGAAGTCCATCAGACTGTTCGCAATCTTATCAAGTGCGGAAATGTTTTAACCTCTTCTTTCTATCCAGATGAAAGGAATTTTTGAAATGGTTTAATGTTAAATGTATATCTATGTTTTAGGCGGCAGCTTGTTATAATATAGTCGTAAAAGTTTCATTTTTGTATACAGCACACTCATTATATTAGTTTTCTTTTTAGATATACAAATGAGTTCTTATCTGATCTTTTTCAGTATAGGATAAGCGATTTTGTTACATTACATATATAATGTGTAATTATAGTTATAAAGTAATCCTCTTACTTAATCATTAGATCGTTTTTTTTATTGGAAGGATGTAGACAAGTTCACATTAAATACGGAAAGCTTGCTTTTATACAGAATAAATATTTTAATTTAGGTTATTCGTACATAATTGCTATGTTATACACAAGAATATCTTTATATTCTCCATTAATTTGTCAACGGTATTCAAATGAAATTGTTAATAAAATCGAGATTAGGTTTTTTTTGTATTTGTCACACTTTATGTTCCATTATTTTAGTGAAATGTGAGGCATATCTTCTCATATTTCACCCTCTTGAAGAACAAGCATCTCTGTTGCCATATGAATCTCTACAAATGTCTACTACTATCTCTGAACAAACCTTTTACATTGAGCACAACAACATTTTTGACACTAGGAGAGTTTTAAAATAAATAGATTTATTAATATCGACTTTTGGTGGCATCCTGAGGAAGTTCATAGATTTCGTGAGGTTTAACAGTATAGGGAGCGAATTAATTAAAAAGAACAGACACAGGCATTGATTTCGATTATAATTAGTTATATCCATTATTTCCGAAAATTATCCTTTCTTGAGTTAAATTTTCATATTTTGAAACTAATTATTAATGTAACAGGTTGATGTTTTTCGTCCTTAATTAACATCTGATATCTCTGAAATACTGCTCTCTCAAAATTGATAAATGTTTCCCTTTTTTTAAACTTTATACAGAAGGAGGAACATAAGAAAACTCAACGACCCAGGGGCAGTTTATTTCTCACAGTAAGTCGGAATGATTAATATTAAAAAACCGTTGCTATCTTGATTGACATATTATTAAACCGTTGAGTTATCGTTAATACAATTTCTTAGCAGTATGAAATCAGATCTCTTGATACCATTTATGCAAATATTTCCTAAATATGGCAAGTTTTCTAGAGACCTTTGTCCTCTTGTCTCATGTCCACAGCACGCCGTTATCTGCCCGTCTGATGAAGACTCACAGACATTCGTGGTCAATGCAGCAAATGGGGAGATCTATCGTTTGAAAGGTAAGCTCTTGTTCGATTTATGCGTAAACCTTTTTTCTTAATTAAATTATTCGCAGTTCAATTTGCCTCGAAATTACTCCACAAGTTTTTTTTCTTTGTGTTTGTAGGTTTTAAGATTGAAGCAAATTAGCTAATTTTTGAAATGTAAAAAGATGAGTTTTAATCAAAGCAGAGGGAATTTATATAATTATTTTCTATCAAGTCGAGCTCTTTCTTAAATTATATTTCATTTAGTTTTACTCTATAGTTACATTTTATCATGATTTCTCTTTTGCAAATAGGCCGGATCACTCACTCGATTATAATTACAAATACACTTTTAAATCTGAATACATATGTATGCAGTGAACCTTTTTTTCGATCGATAGCTTTGCGATGATATTTTCATTATCTGGTTTTGACAATATTCCTTCCTTCATTACATATAATGAGTCTATAACAAAAAGAATACAATTCTTTAACTTCAACTTAAGTGTGTATTAAAGCTTAAGACATTTTAGGAATGCTACATAATATAAGCTCTCTTTTTTGATAGTACGTTATCTTTTGCATTTGAATAAGTTATTGCGAACATTCTGCATGGAGAAGACATGTCTATTTTAGTCATTTAAGAGCGGAAAACAAAGTTACTCCAGCCAACAAACTGCACGTGGTAATTAACTTAGTCATTGACTTTAAGAAAGAATAGTTTATTGCATTTCACTAGAACATGCTATCTACCACTATCCAATCTCTGTCTCTATTTCTCAATAATAACACTTACCTAGCGATAATCTACCCCCCTCCTATCTTGCAGCTTGTGATGCTAAAGAACGTCAACACTGGGTGAATCGATTGCGTGCTGTGGCTGAATATCACACCGAGCATGTCACTTCAGCGGTTAGTATACCTGTATATTCTTTGATGTTCAATACTATTCTGTGCTGTATAATAAATGGAGGGTGGACATTAACCATTTCTATTATTTAAGAAAGGGGTTTCATGTACCCCCAAATACTCACTTTATGGGGATCTTTTTGTGCCGTCGTTGAATTCTCGTCAGCTTTAGACACAGTTCTGTTGCTGAATGCTTCTTTACATAGAATTTTATAATAATATCTAAACTATATCTACTTTTGGTTTATACAAAAATACTAAACGAATTGACTTACAATGGAATTTAAATGTAATATACTTAAGCTTCACAGGCAACGTATTATACAAATTAATAAAAGTCATGATAGTTATTAAGATAACAGCAAATAAAAGGATTATTTTTTATAAATGCATCTTTTATGTTTTGTAAAAAAAACTTATTTTGTCTGTACTTATTAAAATTATTACTTAGGTGTGCATTTTATGTTCTATATAATGGATAAAACGAGTAACTAAATAATTAGTGGCTTTCTGTATGAGTCCTGTTTTGTCGTAAAACGATTATTTTAAAAGTAGGTATTATAATATTTGTTTGTTGTTTAAAATATCGGCCAATGTATTTTGTAGATACCTCTATAAGTAATGTTACTGGTATGATATTTGTATCGTGTACCTACGCATTCGCCTGATTATACCAAGTAATAATTAAAACATGAGCTATTGAATTGTTTTAAGACATGTGAGCATAGCTAAGTGGGTTGAAATTACAGAAATGTATACGAATATTTGATACAGAGATTGGAAAGTGATATCTGCTGATTACACATCTTTATTATAGAAGCTTTTGCAACTGTTGATTGGTCTTCCTTACTGGTAAAAGAAGAAAAGAATGTATTGAAACCCTGAACAGAACATAAGATTATAAATTATTATCATAACCGTTTAATGTTTCATCTTTCAAAAACCTCATCATTGCTACGTATATTTTCAACTTCACTTTTGAGAGAATCAAATAAATAAATTATTATGGGTTTACGGATCATTTAGACATACAATTTTAACATATTTTTCATATAACGGCGTGGCTGGTGATTGTAGAGTGTTTTAATTTATCTACTATTATTTCTTTATAGCCATACATAGATTCATTTAGACTAGTAAGTGACTTCTTGTGATTGTCTGTCTCCATTTGAATACAATGATTTACTTATCACTTCTGTTATTTGTACTTTTTCATTACTGTTTAGTTCTTTAGTTTTGTGTTCAACACTTTTTCCTCGCCAAATCAGTTGTGAAAACGACCATGTTTCCTTTTTACCTGTCAATATGAACCCTGTCTTTTGATTTTTTGATACTGTTGTGTCATTATTTTGAAAAAAATGGGTCCGTTCTTAAATTATGTCCTCTTCAAATAATATTAAACCGAAATTCGGTTATCGTATAAGTTTCATATGCAAATTAAATGTGTTCCTTTAATTGACATTTCATTTTTCCCATCATTACTGTAAAAGAGTAAACGATGCAGATGTACATTACATAGATAGTAAAGGGATGTTATGGAAGCTATGCCGGTAATAGACATACAAGTTTCTACAAATAATAGCAGTTACTTTGCGATACGTTTTGTAACTTTTTGTTTGTGATTTAAATGTCGGTTCCACATTTGATTGTGGAACAGAGCTTTGAAAGAAAAGGAAATAGGTATTTAATGAGTCGACATACTCATTAAACATACTCATTAATTATGTTGTCTGTCTTATGTTTGTTACTTGAAATTAATAAACTTTGTATGTTTATATTTTAATCTATTTATATATTATATGGTTGGTATTCTGTTATTCTTTGTGGTTTTATTTTATAATCCAAATGTAAAACCTATTTTAAATTAAGTAGAACGGCTTAACAAAACTGCTGAGCTGACGTCAATGAAGACACTGATGTAAATATTTATTAGCAAAGCGTATTCACGATAGCTTTTTTTGTATAGTTCACAGAAGGAATGTTTTTCATCTAATAAGTTTGCATATAAATAAACTAGCGTTGCACTGGGCAATTTTTTGTAAAATATTTCTATTTTGAAATTTCAGCTGCTACATGTGTATAGAGTAAGTATTTGTTTAGGTATATTAATTATTAGAATAGATATTTAGTGCTGCCTTCTGCTTCAAAACTATACTTTTAATTAACGCCAATTCGTTTAGCGTTTTGAAAATAAATTTACCACTCTGTAGTTGAGTAAATAGTTGTGACAATAACATGCAATTATTTATAATTGTTGGTTTTATAATTTTTGATGGCATATCTGGACAAAATTTCTTTCAAATAATTTTATTGTCTGAAGTAGAAGAATTAAATTTAGCTATTTACCTAATTATTATTAATTGATTTTAGTGTTGCAACAAATTTGATAATTATATTTCTCCAGACTTGAAAAATTTCACGCCAATTTTAATCATTTGTGACAACGTCCCAACTGAAAGTTGTACAACAAGAATTAAAGTGAATACTAGAGTTCTAAACTATTTATTTAGAACTGAGGAGAGTTCTGGATGGACTTGATAATTGTATTTAAGTTCAAATGTTTACTAAATTGGAACAGTTTTTTACGACAAGTGGCAGACATTTAGCACAGCATATTTGAGTATCATCAATCAATAACAATTCCTTCTGTTTTATAATCGAACGTATTGCATTCCCCGGTGTAGACATCTTTGACGCACTCGGAAAGTAAAACCTCCCTGACCTCCCGAAGCTCCTCCGAGAAGCAACGCAGGACGAAGACTACAGCAGCCGGCATCCTCATGACCTCCTCCATTCCACTCCCCTCCATCGCTATGGACGCTGTCAGCTTTGGGTCAGGAAGGTACTTTCCAAACTTTTAAATAGTTATGATATTCTAAATTCTTGAGATGTTTCCTCACTGTTCAACACTCCGAAAGAAATTTCTCGCTGTTTTGTTGTTTAAATGAAGTGAATTTTTTTCTCTATTGGGGAACTTCTGTTATTCTAAGCAAATTAATCAGCCTTCTCATTTGGGGATTAAGATGACCCCAGAGGATTAGTTACTCTAAGCAAAACGTAAAATATTTAGTGAGGAGAGCAGTTTTTTCTCCAACCTTGTTCCTGTTTTAGGACTACTTATCTGTTTAGTTGGGATGCTATCAGTCCATTGTGACAGTCGCCCGTCCTTCCTTTTGTCTATTATTTTGGATATGAATTGGTCCTACACAGCTAAACTGTCTGTTCACAGGAGGACAGAAAAGATTTTCAAGTTATATATCTAGTTAAATGGTTTATATAGGCAGTTTTTTAATCAGATTTTAGACATTTATTTGTTGAAAGAAATTATTTTGTATCATTGATATTTTTAACAAGCTCAGATGCTCTCTTTTTTCGGTATGCGAGACTCTTTAAAAAGAATGAATCGATTTTTGTTAAAGTTGAAGTAATTATAGTTATGTATGTCTGCGATGGAGCTTTTAATAAATAGTAGATTTTATGTAGCTAGTTCTATTATAATGTTAAACATTTTTTGATTTGTTTTATAATTTTTTTTGTATTTCATAATATATCATATCTCTTATTAGTTTGTTTTTAACACTCTTTGTGTAATTGTGTTATCAAAATAATATCAAAACGAAAATATTTAATTTTAATTAATCAGAACAGCATTTCAGTTATTTATATTATAAAGTGGTATTTTATGTAATTCATATAAACACAGTTTAAAAAAATGTTTTTTATTATAATTAGTTTCTGAATGAAACATTAGTTGAATTATACTTGTGTTAATTATTCCGATTGTTGTTTGGCAGTAGTATAATTATTTATTCAGAAAAATACACCAATTTAGATTAAAATATAAGCTAACCTTATTATGATAATAAATTAAGAATATCAGATATCAACTATCAGATTTTTTCTCTTTAACTGATTTTAACTTGCGTATCTTTATGATTTATTCATATAACATGTCTGAGGATCTTTTGTATTGTAATCAACACAGACCGTTTTTAATGTTATCTATTGATATTATATTTCTAAGATAATTTTGATTGTATCACTAGTATCACTTTTGTTTTAAATTAATGTTCTTTATTTAAGTATTATGACAACAATAGAATGATTTTAAATAGAAGCTTAATATCAGCATATTATAAAACACACAACTTTATTTCTATTTTAGATGAGCTAGATTTATCGATTTTTTAATTAATTGCCTTCATCCGAATAAACTAAAGAAGTATGTGATAGTGACTCCTAGCTCATGACTCATCACCCACCCCACCTTCCCCAGCCAAAATTAATAATTTTTTTAATTTGACTTCTACATCTAAAAATAAGAAGGAAATCATTTTTTGACCCCCCCTTACTCGGCTAAAATAAAAAAAAAGATTTCTAACTCTAAAGTAATAAATGAAAATATAGCCCCCCCCCCCTTCACATCGCAAATTTACTCATAAGGGTTAATGTAAATGCACTTGGCTAATAGTACTATATTGGATGATTGTGGACAATTTTATTTTTTATTAAAAACTTGATTAAATATACTTATCGATACCTGATGAACACTTGTTGATTTTTGCCAATACTTTGTTTTTTACCAAGACAGTAAACGAATTCAGTAATGTTAATGACCATATTTACTATATAGCATATGGAGAATTCGAATTTTCCATTAAAAATTAATTAAATATAATTATCAATACCTGACTAGCACTTATTGATTTTATCAAGATGGTGATGGATTTGAATAATTTTATTGGCTATTAGTTCTATATAGCATATGGAGAATTTGATTTGACTATGATCAACTTGGTTAAATGAAGTTATCGATATCTTAGATACACTTTTTGATTTTGACCAATAGTTTGATTTTTAGCAAGTGCAGTAACCGATTTGGCTAATTTAAAGTTTTTATAATATTATATCACATATGCAGAATTCGATTTTTCTGTTAGAAAATTGATTAATTGTTGTGAGGTTTTTTTAATTTTTGAAGAATAGACTATTTTTAATTGAATAGTAGTAGTATCGCAAGAATTAATCATGTCTTTAATAGAAAAATCGAATTCTGCATATTTAATATAGTACTTTCATTTAGCCAAATCGGTTACTGCACTTCTTAAATTAAAATCAAAATATTTGTCAAACTCAAAAAGTGAATGAAAATTTATCGATAACTTCATTTAATCAAGTTGATAATAGTCAAATCAAATTCTCCATATGCTTTCTCGAACTAATATCTATTAAAATTATTGAAATCTATCACTAACCTCATAAAAATGAATAAGTGCTAGTCAGGTATTGATAACTATATTTTATTAAGTTTTTAATTGAAAATTCAAATTTTCCATATTGCTATATAGTAAATATAGTCCTTAAATTGCTGATATCCCTTACTGTCTTGGTAAAAATCAATAAATGTGGATCAGGTATCAACAAGTATATTTAATCATGTTTTTAATTAAAAATAAAATTCTCCAATTCATCCAATATAGTATTATTAGCCAAGTGCATTTACATTAAGCCCTAGGGGAGAGGGGGGAGTCAAACATTTTGTTTGGTTATTTTTAGATGTAGAAGTGAAGTTTTGAAAAATATTTATTTTGGCTGGGTAAGGTAGGGGGGACGAGTGCTGTGTGATGAGTCATCACTCACTATCACATACTACTGACTAATCAATAATCAGACTTTTAATTTTTTGAAATATTGATTAGTTTTACTTATTGATACCAATTTAATTGTTGGAAAGACCTAAGTTATAGTGTTCGTAAAGCTCCTTAAATCTTTTATTGCAGATCTTTATCGTTAATCCCCAATGGGGTTGCCCCTGTTGATCCATTCAAGAACGTATCTGACTTGCTACATGAATTAAACAGTGAATCGAAAGCTTTATCCGCCGATATTGATGTAAGTTACTGTAGTCAGATCTCAGAAGAACTTCGTAATGTAGTATTTAGATTTTCTCTCCATATAATCCATAATATCTGTTTCGGTTATACACTATTTAAAAGGCTGTTGTTATTTTCAATTACAGTGTTTACCGCAACAAGGGAAAAATATAACGGCCTTCGATAAGGTAAGTTTTATAAAACTACATAAATTCTGTATTTTTTACATAAAAAATATTTTTTCATCTCTTTTCAGCAATTGCTAGTAATGAAAGCTACCGGTAAAGCCACAATCGTGTGCTTGGACAAATGCCTTCAAATTCTCAAGAACAGGAGGTCACTGGTAAGAACTGAGGTGTTATTAAATTTGTACATGAAATTATAATTACTTGGTAATTGAAACTATATTTCAAATGTTATACTTTAGCTTTGCATGTTGACTCATTTAATTATTACAGATGTCTAAAATGTTAACTGACATAATAATTATTATTGCAATAGAGATCGATTAAAGTTTTGTTAACATAATATTGACCTTTAATTGGCACTTTAATTGGCGTTGTAAACATTGTTAAAAAACTTTATCAACGTTTATTCTATTGTTATCATGATAAATTTATAATATTTTATTTAACCAAAAGTTTCTGTTTCTACTTTAAAAGTCTTTTCATTTTATGTAAGGAAAAATAATTGTGTTAATTCAAAAAAATGTAGCTAATTTGGAAGTTGTCAAATTTGGTCAATTTCTACCCATACTCTAATCTAAAATCGTTCAACCATATTTGATCAGAACTATCTAGCCATTACTTATCTGTTGATTTTCAATGTTTAATACTTGCTCCATGCACTTGATTAAAAGCAATTCAAATTTAAAGTTTTGCAGTCAACAATCTTGATTGTTGATTCATTAAGTTTTTGAGGTTGTACACATTTCTGTTTTCCAAACCATTACGTTCTTATTTATGTCTTTCATAACAGCTGGCTATAACCTTTACTCTATTTTAGCTGGACTATTTTGTTTTCTAGGATTTCACACGCCTTGCGTTTTATTATGTTTGTATATTAATTTATGTTTGTATTTAGTTGAAGCCGGCTTTAATTTAGACCCTGACCAAAAACGGTCATAGCGTTTACAATTAAAGTGGCGTAAGGTCGCGGGCACGAATGTCTGATAGCCTATTTCCAATTTGTTCCTTGTAGCGAGAACTTACCACGTTGCACGTTGTTTATATTGTGGGAAAATCAATACTTGGCCCAATAATGGTATTTATTCTTAGGTATATTGTCAATCGAGTTAAATTGGGTGAGGTTTTCTGACTATTGTCTGTTTGCCACACGCTCACAACTAGGAGAAGGAAAGAGAGTCTATCCAGTAGAAAAGACAATTCCCAAATCAATAGATTGAAAACGTATCGATAATTTCGGTTTGTTCTCTACGAGATTGGTCAACTCCTTTCTGGGATCCTTCTCCAAGAGTCACGTGTCTTATTGAACTGTTTCAGTGTTGAGATCAATTTCCTCATCGGATCATCAATTACCTACAACACTCCCCTTCAAACAGCTTCATTGTCATCTTTAGTCACATTCACCTAACGGGACCGCTTTTTGTTTTGTCAGCGAGGAATTCGCATGGTTCACACATCTACGCCTGTTTTACGTCTGGTTTTGCACTCTATGAATGCATTCCACTTCGTCAGTATTGTTGAATCTAACTGATTTCTCAATAAGAACTATATAGGAGGCAGATAGAGCGAAGGAAAAGAACTATTTTTATCCCAGTTTGCGCGACGTAATTTGCCATCTTCTTCCTTTACGATTATTCTCCTTTGATTGGATCAGGGGTAGACGTGAATGCTGAGCGAATCTGCTAATGACAATCCGTTCAGAAGTCCAAATTCTCCTCTCGCTCGACTTCTTCTCCGCGTCTCTGCCTGCAACTGAGAATAAATTAGATGATTCTGAGTTCTCTGACTGAACCAGTGGTGATGTCTGCAAGCTAGGACGCTCCGCGCCTACTACAATGTTCCGTTTTCCTTATTCTCTTCTGTGCCCGGAATTTGTTTAGTCAAGTTTGCCCTACGATCAGAAACTGCTTTGCATTCATTCATTTTGTGATATTACAACTATAACTATTCTGACTCGGTGATCTATTGGCCATGTCGTTTTGTGCACGTTAGACTTCTCTTCTGAGACAACTAATTCGGCATCTAATGATCTTGTTCTCTTCAGCTCTAACTTTACGGCACTATTTTAATTCTATTGTGACAAGCTATCGCTAACTTTTCCAATGAATAATTTAAAGAAGTTGAAAACCAGTTGTGTTGCCTCTTTTCAGGCGACTGCTGGTCTTGCTGGAGGGACCCTCAACGATTGGAACGGCGGAGTAAGTGCCCCTGTCAGTGCTTCGGCCTCTGGAAGTCGAACCTTCCTCGACTTAGAAGGGTGAGTAGAGACTTCTGTGCTTTCTTTTCCTTGTGGCCTGTTTCATACACCCATTTATAAATAGTTTACTAATACAGTGATAATTGTAATCATAAAATTTAGGGTATTTTGGAAGAATACAACTTGAATCTATGACGTATTAATCTTGTCTACTATCGATAAATGGGATTTCACATGTCAACTTTGCAAGGATTAAAATACAGTCACTGTCATCGGAATTCAAGATGCATAGGAGGCAAGACTTTCCTATCGATTAGGCTTCCTTTTATTTAGGATATATTTCGATCGATAATTGAGTGATATCCTGAATTTTAGCTGCCTACCAATCTGCAATAATTTAGAGGAAATTTCTCGTTAAAAATTGTCTCTAGATATTATGGGATATCTCCATTCTCACTAAGTGTTATATAACGTTGGCTGACTATTTAGTTACTTATAATCAATAATTGGGGTTCTGTTGTCATGTGTGCTCTCTCTCTATTATTAATGACACAAAGAGAACCGGTCATGTCCTATTAATTGGATCCCAAAGGAAGCGGATATTCTGTAGCTTACCTCAGACAATGGTGTGAGTTTGAACCTCATTTTAGCCCGAGGTATTCATATCTGGATGGGTTTTGGCATGCTCTATAGATGAATAGCTCTCTATACGCTTGCAATTCAGGAGTGAAAATACGCTTTATTGTCTACATTTAGTTTGGCTGTTATTAGAAACAAAGCATCGTTGGATATTTTAAAAAGAATTAATGCTTTATAAAAAATACAAAAATCTTTTAAACTAATCGAACTTTAAATCAATAAATGTTATTTTGAGTTAGGAACTATTATGAAACTATTTATAGTTAGAAGAATATCTATATCGTTACCAGGCAAGGAATTACTCGTAAGGGCAGTTTAGGCAGCCTCACTGCCCCTAACAACACTGGTGGACCAGGAGGTCTGGGTGGTTCAGCCAACTGTCTGCTCTCTATGCCACTCCCGGTCCCGGAAATGGAGACCACTGGTTCTGCCGTCAACCATGACGATGACCTTACGGACGTTGAAGGGTACGATGAGGAAGATTTGGGCTCCGTGGAAGAACATAAAAGTGTCATTCTGCACATGATTTCACAACTGAAACTGGGAATGGATCTTACCAAGGTAACACTACAGTTTTCATGATCTTACCAAGGCAACACTACAGTTTTCATCATCTTACCAGGGTAACACTACAGTTTTCATGATCTTACCAGGGTAACACTACAGTTTTCATGATCTTACCAAGGTAACACTACAGTTTTCATGATCTTACCAAGGTAACACTACAGTTTTCATGATCTTACCAGGGTAACACTACAGTTTTCATGATCTTACCA
>JAUZNC010032546.1:35165-55322 GCA_034780395.1 Vannuccia rotundouncinata
GACCAACAAAAGAACCCTCTTTTTTTGACCAACAAAAGAACCCTCTTTTTTTGACCAACAAAAGAACCCTCTTTTTTCGACCAACAAAAGAACCCTCTTTTTTTGACCAACAAAAGAACCCTCTTTTTTCGACCAACAAAAGAACCCTCTTTTTCCGACCTACAAAAGAATCCTCTTTTTTTGACCAACAAAAGAACCCTCTTTTAAACGGTGAAGAGATGAGATATTTACCAATTGACAGCAGTAACCACGCTCAAAGAATGCATTGTGACTGTAGACAAAAAATATCTCACAAGCAGTAACAGAAAAATCCACATTATAGTGTTTAAATTTTATTCCATTTTATTACAGTTATTATATTAAATGAAGCAAAATAAAGAACATTTTTATTCTGCCTATTAGTTTAAGAGAGAAAAATTAATGAAAGAGCATGCGTCCTACACATCAAACAAGCAAAACGTGGACTGTTTACCCTTTACTACGCTTCCTAAAATGACAAACACAAACGTTATTATACAGAATGAAGAAATATTGCAACATGTAGTCAACTAAAAAAGCTAAAATCTGAGAAATAGGATAACCAATTTAATACTTATATACATAGTTGGGATATTCAAAAATTTGAAGATTATTTATAATTTTATTTTATAATACAATATAGGTAGGCAAAATCTAGGTAACAATTAATATAGCGGCAAATATTATTTTATCAGCTAGTATACATAAAACCATGCAAAGTATGAAAATTGAACACCCCAATCAAATACACAAAAGAGCGATTTAAAAATTTGTTTTACAGGCTTTATATTTGTCTAGATAGTCTTACTATAGATTGTAAATGTCATAATATGAAAGCTTATAGTCCAAAATATTACGAAAATGCATGAAATATGAAAGTTAGAAATATTTATGCAAATAATTAAAAAGGGAAATCATTTCCCAATCAAAATGACTAAGAGGTTCCCACATTTTGAGAACATATATTTTATGTGGTAATATTGAATGTTGAAAAATGTTATCGTAGTCGTATAATTTCAATATTTTAAGTTGATTGAACTAAGTCTGTTGAAGATGATGTGGATATTACCAAATAGCGTATTGTAGTAATGCATAAAAGTATGCCGAAAAGCCTCTATATCAAATTTGTAATTATTTATAAAAGATACCAAGCATTGATAGAAAGAAGCACTTTTGATATTTAGATAATTGATTAACTCTTAATTAAGGATGCATGCTTCATGCAAAACACTTGATCAACTGCAGCCATCCATGAAAAATAATTACCTACCTTTGATTTCGCTGGTCGCAAAATTTCTTAAAGCTATTGTATATAGTAGGCGCAGAAGGATCATTTCAGAAATTGAATAATGAATGATGACAATCAAAAGAATATAAAAATATTGTAATCTATTAATCAGAAATAAGTACCTACAATATTATTTACAATTATTTAATTAAAGAAAAGTTTAAAACAATAAAAAATCATCATGCAGTTTAGATCACATTAAAGTCCTAAACATGTCAATTATAATTAATTTTAGGGTTATCAAATGGAATTTACCATAAACTATGAATTATTAAGACAATTATCGTGCAAGCAATACAAAGAATGTGACCATTAAATCAAAAAAATGTGAATTATTAAAGTAAAACATAATCTATAGGAACACGCGCATGCAATGATATGATTCTGAATAGTTTCAAAGTTTCTATAATGCTTTAATAAACGTAATAATTAAGTATATAATAATATAGCATATAATATAATAAATTGTATTTGATTTCAATATACAACCAAACTATTTGAATTGCTTCATGAATTTATTAAAGTTTTAAGTCGCTATCTTCAATTTTCAAATTATTTTTTTCAAAATGAAAAATTTAAGGAACATTTCAAATTTCTATGACATACGCAAAAATAGTTCTCGATAACACATTACCTAGTGAAAAAATATAAATTCAAACTGATAATGAATTTTACAAATAAACTATACATACATATAAAATAATTAACAGTATAAAGGACGTTTGAAAAGTACATGCAATCAGTTCAACACGCACAGCAGAAACATATTTCAACAGAAAAATATATTTATCAATTACCCCCGCATTCTTTTTCTAAAAAATTACATAACAACAATAAAATATATATCCAACTTGAAATAATATTGATATTGTTTTACGCAGACAACTTTGATATAGGAAGCGGACTTCTGGTTTTAAATATTTAAGCCAACTGTATAGTCTATAATTTAATATCATTAATTATTTAAGAAAATGGTTATCTAGTGATTTCTGAACTCAAAATTGCATATATTTATTATCAATGAGAAGTGTATAGTTAACTTTACAGTCTATTAATGTAGAAATATTTCCACAGGATCAATAACAAATAATTTGCAGCCAGTTAGTAGTTATACCTGGGATTTTTGCTCAAATTTCCCCACAGGCAGAGTTTAACAAATTCATTTTGCCAGAATTGGAGCATATTGGCGGTTTCTGGGTCGGCCAAAGCAGTGGCCTTACACAACATCTCATGACTAGCTCGGTCCATCTTTTCCCGTAGCAACTGTTGCAGCGACAGACTCGTCTGTAAAACCATTAGTGAAACATTTTTTGTCATAACTGTAGCAGATAAAGTGGGAGAAAACAATATTGATGCATCAGCTGTTTAATATTTATTCTACTTGAAAGACACGGAGGGAGAATTATATTGTTTGCAAATCTTGTTTAAGATAATTAATCTGAACAGATATCTCACAAAGATTTTCACATTCATGATTCAAAGAAATCCTTTATGGTTCGCGGAAAGTTTAGCCCTCAGAAAACAAAACAGCAAGTTTACGAAGAGACAAAGTAACTCAAGTCATCATTTGTGGACGTGGATTATTAAAATGTTTCAAAATTTTCAATGAAAAACCTTACATAATTCCGAAGAAGTCTTTTGCGTATAAAGAATATAAATGCTTTTCTGCTCAACCCGAAAAAGCTAAGTAAATGTTGAGTGTTTTATAAAGAAAAGTTCTCTCTCTCTGATGTATTGAATGTAATAGAAAGGTTTAATGTGGCGACAATGAATGTTTTGATGACATATTCCACTGAGCTATATAAGCAACTCATGACGATATTCATCGAAAAAGCATCAGCTGAATGTAAAGTTGGGTTGTTCGTCATTATCAAATGTTACTTTTCTCCACTCGAAATGAATTTCTGTCGATTTTAAAAAACATTTTTATTTCATGGTTTCACTATTACTTCAATTGGTTAAATTGCTTTAGAATATCCCATTCAAATTGTACTGCAGTTATTTTTTAGTACTGGGCTTCACCGAATATATTCGAAATGAATTAGTTTAACTTTTTGTGATATCTTGGTAATATTTAAAATATTGTTTTGTTTTTTGTATGCATAAAAATAAATTTAAAGAGTTGGATACATTATTAAAAATGATAGCTTACTTCCTGACATCGTTGAATTTCCTTTTCGTTATCTGTGGGCAAGTTAGCCACCATATTCTCCAATTCTTCCACAAGCTAAAAGATATAATATAGTAGGAACATATGTACTCATATTAAAATATTTCTATGTAAAATATGATGTCGTTATCCAATTATTATAATCCATAAAATGCATACCCGAAGCCCGAGTTCGCTATCCTTGAGCACGTCATCAATGACAACACGAGTGTCGTCTTCATTCCAGAGATTGATGAATGTATTGATCTCCTGAGGGGAACTTGGATCTGGAGATCCGTCGCATAGCATGTAGCGATCCCACTGTGGAATGGGGGAGTATAATGAGAAAACAGGGGAGTAAAATGAGAAGGTCAAGGTCAATTGGAACTTTTTAAGCAAAATGCAAGAAATCTGTTTTGGCTTCCTTGAAGCTTTAAAGTTATATATATTGAAACTGGATATGAAATATATCGTTGAATTCTTTTCTTATTATTGCTCGTAGAATTAAAATAATACGCTCAATATTTGTTTCATTATTTTTAGTTGAATAATATTTTATTTAAACAATTTTCTTTTGGATTCTGGGTTCACCTTGTCCTTCACTTTGTTCTTTTCGTGCATGGTATTTAAACTTTCATACAAGCTTCCGAAAATAGCGCGGAGATCTTCCAATTCAGCGGCACGTTTAATTAGCTCCTGAAGAGATGAATGACAAATAAATATTAGGTAATAGACTATTTATACCGGTCATAGGATGTTAAAATTTGACACAGAAAGATATTCTATATTAGCCAACAACACAATTAAATATTTCGAAAGAATCGAAGCAAACCTCTTTGTCACGTTTCTTTTTCTCTTCAGCTTCTAGACGTTCCCGTTTCTTGCGTTCTCTGGCTTCCTGAGCAGCACGGATTCTTTCTTCCTCTGGGAATTATCAAGATTAATTTGAAATATATACCACTAACGCAACATTACTTAATTGCTTCAAAAGACAATCAGTATTCGCAATTACCAAAGAAACATAAACCTATTGACAAACATGAATTGTTATTTTCTCTGATTCGTGTATATAACATAAGGTTATCAAAATAAAATATATTTCGTATCAAATCACCTTCTTCAATACGTTTTCTCTCCTCTTCCTCTCTTTTCATCCTCTCCTTCTCTGCTTTACTCATTTTTGCACTTTTGGGCGGCTATGAAGTTGAGAATACAATTTTAAAGTGTTTAGAATAGAACTTTATTTTCCAGAATTGAAATGATACTAATGCTACTAGTTGATGAATTAATTAATCTAAAAATTAAAATTGTTGAATGACCAATGAAAATATATAGAATTGGGATTTTATTAACAAATTTTTAATATTTATGTAGATTAAATTCTTTTATTAAAAAAATAAATATTAATAATTATATTTTTATGAAATATTTAATAAGTAGGCGGTGCACTTTGCATCTAAACATGTTGATACAGTGTTATGTTTATGCATTGCTACATGTGTTATATTAAAACCTACATTTTCAGAACATAAAAAGAAAATAATTATGAAAGTGATTACATTGTAATAAAATAAAATAAAAGCCTATAGTGCATAGAAATAACATAAGTCTTAGAACAAATAATTTTGATATTTCTACTTGTGTAAAATCTCAAAAGTGTTCAATAATAGATTGGTTAAAAATACCTATGGTGATAGAATTTTTCAATATAATACAAAAATTGTCAGTACATCTGTAAAGAATAATGAGAATAAGTTATTTGTAAATCTATAGCATACCAGTAAAATATAAAAATTGACCTGCAAAAAGTTTTCCTAAAAAATACGGCAATAGGGGAACAAATCTAACATATATAATATATGACATAATTTGTAAAATATATTTCGATCAATAATTTTGTCATAATTTCAGTAGGTACCTGTGAAAGGAAATATCAAACCTGGGAAAGAAAATAATTTTCAAGGTCCAGACTAATGAAGGACTTGTTATTCAATATAGAATATATATGTTATTTTAATAAAAATGTTGCACAATGTGGAGTTAATAAATGAAATTTCAATAATATGTTGGAAAAAACAGATTTAAAAACAAATCGGTATTATTCAAAGTAAATATTAATTTTAAAATATATTTTTGTTAATATGATAAATTTGACATTTTCTTGTACATATTTATAAAAGGATTAATATATCTTTTATGTTATTCATTAAATTTTAAATGTTGAGGATATCTAATGGTAAACGTCATTAGGTATATGTAATAACAATTATTAATTTTTCCAGTAACATCAAAATATATTATAAATATGATTAATATTAAAAATTAATTAAGTCTAATTAAGTCTAATTAATTAAGCTAATTTTCATAAACTAAATATAAATGATTATAAAGTGTGATCATATTTTCATTGGTTTCAGAAAAAAATAGGATTAAATAATCACTAAGATAATATTTTTTAAATGCAATTATATTAATGTCCAATATTACTGATAAAATGCTCCTTTACACTATTTAAAATATATTTTAATATATTTAATCTTGATATAGTCTTTCAAAAAACCATAACAAAATAATATAAACAAGAACAAAAAATGTAGTCAAATGTACTTTGTATACATACTTATTATATATTTGTAGACAGTGTATTTATTTGTGACTGAATTGAATTTTCTAATTTTCTTGAAATAAAAAGGTTTTAATAGGGTGAAAACCATAAAAATTTCTCCTATTCTTTAATATAGAAAAACACTAAAATGTTCATAAAAAAAAATAATGTACAATTTATGCAACTTGATTGATTAATTGCAATTAATTTGATTGTCACATGGATCATTTTACTTGATAAAAGTATCAAACTTTTTAAAATTAGAACCTTTTGGGATCCCAGACTATAGTCTCTTATATCATGTTGTTTGTTTTACTATTTTTATTATTTTTCATAATTCAATTAAATTTTTTTTTAAGTATTGAAAAACATTTCAAAATGAGTAGATCTATGACCTAGACTTTAAAGTAGAGAATTCTTTATTCAAATAATTACACTAATTTAAAAAAAGGTGTTTAAAAAATGTGATGTGTGAAAACTGTATAATTTTTAATTATTATTAATGAAGTCCCCATTGACACTATCAAAGAGAGTCAAATAACTACAAATAAACAAATTAGAAAAAACAATCACACTAACAAATACATTCTGAAATAAAATGAAATATGAGAAACAAAAGAAATATAGAAAGTGAGTTTTATATTCCACAATAATTAGGTTATTTGATTTAATGTCAGCAATTCCCTATAGTCCTGCTGGCACCCTCCACCTACAAGTAACAAGATACCAACATTGACCTTCTTATAATTGTATGTAGTGGTGTCAAACCTTCCAAAATTGATGTCTGTTAGTATTGGGAGGGTTGGTTTGAACCCCAGAGTTTTTCCTTATCTCACCATACCACAAGAGTAAACACCTTCCCTCTTTAAAATATCTTTTTTCTAAACTTAAATGTTTAATATGGTTGTATAATTTTTGAAAATTTCTTGATTTTTTTAAAGGTTGCATTAAATTTTAAATGTTTAAATTTTAGATTACAATAAAGTTATTAAAAATGCATTTAGTGACCAATTTATCAAACTTTTTGTTTTTATGTAAATATCTTAATGACATTTTTTCTGATTTACTAATTTTTTAATATTTTATTTTTCAAAAAAGTAACTTCATTATTTTTTTTTATTATTAGCCTATATTAACAACTTTTTAATATCTTATTATTAAAAAGACTTGAATTTTTAGTATGACTGTATAAGTTTTGAAAATATTTTGATTTATTTAAAGGTTACATAAATTTTAAAGAAACTTGAAATTTAGATTATTATTCAGTTTTTAAAAGTACATTAAATATGAATGAATATAACTTTATAAATGCATTTATTAATTAATTTATCAGAAAAATAAATTTTTCACAAAAGTAACCCCTAATATTTTTTCCAATTATACTCCCATAATGAATTTATTATTATTTTTTTTAATTTTACAAGCATTCATTGTCTTTTTACCTTCATATATTTTAAAATATTTAAATAATTATATATTTATTGATGTTTTAATATTTTCTGCTTTAAATAAATAACTATATTGTAATGTAAAATTACTTATTAGGAGAAAAAAATTTACATTTCCTGTCAATCAGAATAGTGAAATTCTGACTATTTTATATAATATAATGTGTATAATATGTGGGAAAACTTCTTTTTATATATTTTGTATTGAAATCTACATGAATTTAGTAAAGAGATTATTATAATATTCCAGTGAATCAAAATAAGGTGCAGTCTTAGTATGTGCAAGGCCCAAGACAATGAATAAAATACAAATTGTTTTACTAAAAAATATTACAATAAAATGAATTAACATATTTTTTATCTGTATCAGTGTAAGGCCTTAGGTGAAGGCCTTGTTCACCTACCCTAAGGTCCACATAGAGTCCAAAAAACATATAATAGAAATATATAGGCAAAATACAATAAATTTGTATATTTTTATGGGATATAAAATTCATATGCATAATTGATAAAATTGGAACCTTCTAATTCAATAGCAGATTGATTCATTTTCTGCAAAAATTAATAATTCTTACTCCTGTGAATGCTATAATTAATAAGTTTGTGAATAAATCATAGAGCCTTAAAATGTGCTCATTATTTGGTTTAGCTATCCAACCAGACCCATTTTTGTGAAAATACATACACAATTGAGTCTAATATTATTATTCAAAAGCATATAGAAATAAAGTTAATGACATACATGTTAATTTTTTGTATTAATATGAATAAATCAGTTATAATTTTTTTAAAACCAGAAAACTTTTTAAATCCTAATTCCACATTTTATTTTAAAAGATATAGCATTTTCTTTGTAAATAACCTAATATTGTATAAATATGTGAATTGTAGGGGGGGACTGAAGGGGTCTTTAAAAAACCATTTTTGCATAATTTTATTTGTTAATGGACCTAATACAGAATTTTAATTGTTTGTATGTAAAATTAACAATTACATGTCTTAATTTTACTGGAAAATAAAAAAAGTGGTGGGTAAGGTTATTAAATATAACTATAAATATAACAAATAAAGAATTTAAAAAATATTTAAACATTTACCATTTTTAATTTTTAATTTTGATATATGGTATTAGTTGTTTCTTGCGCCGTTATTTACCTTGGTAACATAAACAACTATTTTTTTTTAAACATAATATTGAACCAATGAAATATAAGAAATAAAAGCTATTAAAAGAAATATCCACAATAATTTTTAAAATAAATATTTATGAATCCATAACTTAAATGTTGAAAAATTGAATACATTCATGCATAAATAGTGAGTAAATTGTTAGTGTTTGGTAGATTTGAACAGAATCATGTTATTAATTATTCAATTAAAGTAGCGCAGTAATTATTGTATGATAAAATTGCTTACGTTAATATTATAGTTTTAAGGATAGCTTAGAATAATTCACATTAATAAATAATTGTCTAATAATTAAATTAAGTTCATTATGAAACAACAGCTATTTACTACAGAAATTAATATATTTAATTAATCATAATAATTATATAATCTTTAGGTTATTTAAGTAAATATAAATATTATTAAATTGAATAATATTCATTTACATGCATTTGGCTGTCCTAAAATGACGTCACGCTTAGAGGAGGGATGGAGGGTTTCTTGAAATGTGACTTTAGTAACGTTGATGACGTTGACAGTCCTTTATATACCAGGCCCGTAGCAACGTTTAAAACAGTGTGGTACTAAGAGGAACGATATTGATATCGCAGCTGCCTTATTTTCGATCTGTTCCGTCCTTCTGTAAGAAACATTCTACATCAGCATAAACTACTTAGGGCAGTCGTTGCACCGCTTGAAACTACTCAAACATGTGATGCACCTTCTAATCTCTGATGATGGCACTATTGTCTCCGACTGGCCTGGGTAGCATTATATGTCGATGCATTGATGTTAAAATTAAGCCAGCATTTTTTGACAAAGTCTATAATATAACCATGGACAACTGCTTCGCACTAGCCGATTGGGCTCATACAGACTATGCTCATTGGAACAATAAAATCAAATCGTCGTGACATCCCAATCATTGCCAACTCTTTGATCAGGTGATCAAATTATTACCAGTTAAAACCGATCTTATACTACTGACTACTCTGCGTAGAGCCAATGATTTGCTCGAAATTGAAGCTGACTACAACAAAACAAAATTTGAGTTGACATGATGGACAGAAAAATATAGTACTGTCATGTGACCACATTTGTTTTTGTCTAATTTGTTGGGCATTGCGTTAATCAATGCATAATCGCCCCCAAATTCAACGACTGCATTTTTTCGTTATACCTTCTTCGTGGACTGAAGCTACCAACTCATCGATGAAACAATCTGTTTACGAATATGCATCGCTCTTAAAATCAAATCTAGTGATGGTTGCAGCTAAACTCATTGGTTTTCAGCGCCCAGCTCCATAATAGGGATCTGCAGAACATCGAATATTGGAAGGTGTATTTCATAAAAAGATCCTCGGACACTAAAATTATTCAATGGTGTGTTACATGTACTGCATTCGTTTGCACCTCTTGTATAGAATATCAATTTCGTAAAAAGAATTATAACGAAACACTTTAGTATAAAGAGTCTACTATATTATATTGCTTTCATAAAATAACTATTATTTCAAGTTCCATAGCTATATATGTATAGCTATTTTAATAAATACCGGTGTTTAGAAGTATCTATAGAAAAATAATAAATAGTAGGAACACCTAAAAGATGGGCCATACTATTTAAGAGTCCGGTATTCAGAAGCATGAAGGGCCCATTGCGCACTGGAGAAATTATCGGATACCTAACAATTCGGATCCTTGGAGTGAGGATCAACGTCATCACTTGAATATCAATTGGATCGAGTCTCAGGTACAATTGAAGATGCTGGATTATCTGGAGATGGAGAATGCTATTAAAAATGTACCCAAGACTTATCGCGACATCCTAATGACCAAGCATGTGTTGCGCCCAACATATTTTCATCTTTCCAAGGATATGTCCTGGGCTAAGATGGAAAGGAGCGTGAACGAATTTTTCGGACGGAAAAGCTTCAATTCAACCTGGAAAATATCCATTCATCATCAAATACAATGAGATATACTTTGGTGTTCATGGTGATAGCGACTATATTGCTAGTCTAAATATGCTCGTAGTACAAATACGCTACGAGACGGTCAATGTGAGCGGCATGATCTATGAACATTCTAAGAATAACAGATTTTAATGAATTTTATAAACATTTGGCTTCTTTTAGCACATTTAGCAAAATTTAATTTTATCATTGCTAATAATTCTTAAATATCATTAAAATTTCTTTAATATCCTTAAAAATCCATAAATTATTATTTTATTTACTTTTTTCAGATTTTAACGAAACGTTGAAACATGTTTGTTCTTTTTAACATATTGAGCAAATTTTGAGAAATTTAGCTTTTCCCGAAAGTCCTTAAAACCCTAAAAATTTATAAAAATGCATAAAAATCTTCTTGAAATGATTCAAATAAGACCCAGATTTAAGTAGACGTCCCTCATTTCAGAGAACTGCCGTAATTTTGAGAAGATTTCCCTGATTTAAGAAGATTACCCTGATTTGAGAAGATTTCGCTGATTAAAAAAAAGATTGCGCTGATTTTGAGAAGTCTGCCCATACGGACTACTCCTTCAAAAGTAAGAAATCAATTAATTCATTTTAAAAATACATTGCATTTACTGTTAAACCATGACAACACAAACATTTTTAAATGGCTTTTCAATTAAAATATGATGGCATGTGACTATCCAAAAGCAAAGGTTGCGATAATTTATAGTCTTTAGCTGATTGATCCACTGGCGACTCGGGAGGTGTCAATTCTGTTTCAATTGTAGATTCCGGCAGAATGACTTGTCGTAATATCTTGCCAACTCTAATGAGCTGTGTTGGAATGTTGTTTACCTTGATAATCTGGCAGAATTTAGTCCAACCAATTTGTGGGATAGTTTTTAATTGTCCATCTACCGCATAAAGAATCAAGTTCGAGACATTCGAATAATCAATTGAACGTCCATTGTCCTCTGTAATTTGACCACGCGTTCGTCCCATTTGACTTCATGAGAAATAAAAATTGCAGTAATAGACGATCCATAGTTCTGCAATGTTTGGGAAATGAATCAAATGTTTTGACAATAAAGTTTTGTGGTGGTGGACGTGGTGGAGTTAAATGGGGCGGTGTCGGCTCTGGTGATTGAGTACTTTGTTGTTCCTGTTCCTCTTCTACACATCTATGTTTTTGAATCTCTTGCTGCAGGTTGTGAGCATACGTTTTGTGATCTAAATCTGGATCAGCATAAGCAGTTTCCTTCTCATTCTTCTTTTTCGCGTTTTTATTGCTAGATATTCCTTTTCATTGATTAATACGAATCGTCGAAACAATTAAGAATCGCCAGCCATAATTTGTTCTTTAGATGCTTTTCCCAGGTATTATGTTGGTGCGATTGCACGGGTTTAAGTAATACATATTGAAGTTCCTCTCCTGGAAGAATTTGACATCTAACTCTTAAGTAGTCAGGAGTTGTCTGATACAAGTCCAGAAATAGATAGATATAGGGATTATCACAAATGATATCCTTAAAGAGAGCAGTCATAAATTTGAAATTCCCAGGAAACATTTGTCGGCCGAGTTGTCCAACTTGCGTGGCAACTCGTGGATTTTTAAACATTACCAAATATTGGGTATTGAGAGACCAGGTCCGTGTCTCAATTCCTTTAAGGAAATATTCTGACTGATTGTAATTGCAAAGCAAGGTAATTGATGCACCATTCTTGTAATTAGGAAACTGATGGGCGGTGAAAATTTCGTATCCTCCATCAAATCGTCAATCACCACAATATCAAGTGGTCTTATGAGATTCAGCTCTTCGTGTGTTGGAGGGCCGTCGTATACAGTTATTATATCTGCAAGTTCTTTTGGGGGATTGAACATTGTCCCGGTGAACCAGTGCACTTTTCCTAATTCCTTATTAAACATTTCCTTACTTAATTACTTTTTTAATAATGAAATATATACAATGTATTCATTCAGGCAGCAACAAAAACAATTGTATATCGAACCTACTGGATAAGTTATTATACCTCGATCGATGCAATGCAGACTATCCACTAGCATCAATATTTAAAAAGTACAGACTCCCAACTCCAAGGTCTAAGTACTAAGATAAGCTATCAGACGGGCAATGTTTCGATTTCATGACCAAATATGTAAAGAAAGGGAGCGAAAGAATGGAAGAGAGTTATCAGGACAACACATATACCCAAATTGGCTATATAGATATTGAAAGTAGTCAAAGTGATGAAGATAACTAGACTGTTTTTAATGTATGTATTGAGGTGTTTCAACAATAAAGTCAATGTATTTTTATAATGAACTAATTTATTTCTTACTTTTAAAGTATTAGTCAGTTTGGGCAGTCTTCTCAAATCAGGGCAATCTTCTTTCCAAATTAGGGACGGCTAATTAAATTTGGGTCTTATTTGAAACATTTCAAGAAGATTTTATATATTCATCACTTGTATGCATTTTTATGGAATTTTAGAATTTTAGAGTTTTGTAGAAAATTTGCAGAAATATGTTAAAATAAACAACATTTTTTCAAATTTTCTTTAAAATCTGTAAATGTAAATAAAATATTAATTTAGGGATTTTTAAGGATATCAAAGAAATGTTAATGATATTTAAGGATTATTAGCAATGATAAAATTTGCTAATATGTGCCAAAAGGTGCCAATTGACAGGAAGCTTTTCCGTCCTAAGAAAATGCGTTCACATTCTTCACCATCTTATACCAGTACATATCCTTGGAAAAATGAAATGTTGGGCACAACACAGACTTAGTCATTAGGTCTTGGGCACATTTGATTAGCATTCTCCGACTCAATTGTACCTGAGACTCGATCCAATTGATACTGGCCTGCAAGTGATCACGTTGATCCTCACTCGAAAAATCCGAATTGTTAGGTATCCGATAACTTCTCCAATGCGCAATGGTCACTTAATTCATGCTTCTGAATACCGGACTCTTAAATAGTATGGCGGATCCAGTAGGTGTACCAATATTGATGAAATGGAGTTTTCGCTCCGCCATCTTGACACTTCGATGAGGGTCCACCATGGTTCGATAATATAGTCGCAAGCAGGCATTATTGTTTCAGAGTGATCAGTTTCTGTACAAGAAAGTGGTTTACAGTTCCTAGTAGATGATCAAGTAAGTGGTTTACAGGTCCGATTTGAAAACAGAGCAAATGAGTGAGAGCGGTGAAAAATTAAAATAGACCGGTGGAGAGACGATCGTCAGCTAACTCGTAAGAAAGGAGAATGAAATCAGCAACTCAATACCTTTTTATATACAATGATACTCGATTCTCATTGGATAATAATTTACTTTGGAAGGGTGCGGAGTTGGTGTGGGGAGGGGTTGAGAGGGGTGGTCGGGGGAGAGGGAGGCGTTTTGGAAATACTCCTTTCCTACTACTAGAACTATTATTTTATGTTTAATAAAGTTGATTTTCATAATAAATGCATTTTTTATTAATATATTTTCAAGTACAGGTGGTAAAAAACCATATTACATATGGGGTCATATTCGTTTTCGTACGTATTGTTTTGGCTTTTATATTTACCTTCTTGATTAAAAAAGTGTTGAGGATAGAAAAATATATATAGTTTATGAGTGTTGTACTAGCTAATTAGGGTCAAAAATAGAAATAATAGTTGGATTTTGGGCTAATAAAAATAACAAATTAAATCCTATTTCTCATTTTTTGGAGTAATAAATTAAGAGAGCTTATAAAAATTTATTAAAGTATGTTCCGATATAAACTTTCTACATTTATTGGATACAGTACTAAGGTTTAATTTTTTAGTGGGTCATATTTATTCACGAATTGGCCATGTCTTTGGAGACCCTCAATAAACAACCACGAAGGAACCCATATCAGTCTTAAGCCGGGCGGGTATAGTAACATCTTTTTCGATGCTTATGTGTGCCTTACTATTATATACATTACAAAATTAATAGTAGAAGAAGTCTTTATTAAAAAAGATTTTTTTTCTCAAAAATAAATTCCAATTGAACACATGATATACACATATTTATATCTAAGACTACATTTGTAGTAGGTTGGGAGGAGGTTTGGACCAAACTAATTCCGAGTTATTTTATGCAAATAACTAGGTAGTGCGTAATTTCCAAAACAATAGAAGAATGTATATTGAATCAAGTTATATTTTGAATAATTCATTGCTATTATTATTTTAATCTTTGTTCTTAACAAGTTATACAGTCAGGGGCTGTTCAAAAATGACGTCACGCAAATTTGAACCATGTTTTACCCCCTCCCTCCTTAAATCACGCCCAGTCACAAATTTCGAAACCCCTTTCAGAAAAGACATCACGTTAAGTTCTACCCCCTCCCTTCATACACACTCAACGAGAATAATTTACAGCGTTTCATTAATCTAACTAACATATGCGTACTATAACATACTGTATACATATTTATATATGTATAGAGTAGCCTACCTACAAAAGCATTCGCACAATTGTAAAATAAAAATGTAGTTAAAAAATAGGTATGTAATTATACCTTTAATAATAGAGTAAAGATAATACAAATACAGAGTTAGCTTTCTTTATGTGGAAATTTTGGAAACCCCTTATACACCTTCATCACGCTTTGTAACGGATTTATCAACCCCGCCCCCCCCCTAATCAGAGTGACGTCATTTTTGAACAGCCCCAGATTTGTTGGTATTATAGTTGGTTGTTACATATTGTAATATCATGTATAATTTGTTCTTGTTTTGAAATCACATGCATTTTAAAATATTGTTTTTATAATCATTAGAATTGGAATATTCAGCTTTTTAATCATTTTACAAAATAAATTACTAATGTTATTTCATACCAATAAAATCAGTAATATAAATTTATTTTCGAATCAGGAGAGGGGGGCCGCGTAACAATTTTATGTAACGTCATTTTGAATGTCTAATTATGTGACCAAATGTTACAAAAGGAAAGGGGTTCAAAAAGCCTCCAAAATGTGTGACGTAATTTCAGAACAGCTTCTTAATAAATTTAATAAATCAATATAATTATTTATATATTTAATGAATATAATGGGAACCAAGCAAGCAAAATAATAATAAAGATAAATAACACTTTATTTATAAATTAAATTTAGAAGATACCGTGTTAAAATTTCTATTATTTTTCAGTTAAATTTAGTTTTATTAAAAATATATTATTTAATTTAACGAAGATATATTGTAGAAGTATCCTAAAATGTTTTGTTTTAAAATATATATTTTAAATTAAATTTCGGTATTGTTGTTACCAAGGCTACAATTGTCTGAATTTAGCTAACAATATTTTTTTGTTTGTTTTATTTATATATTATGTATATCATTGTTCTACCATGAATGAGGAACTTTGTAAGTTATCCTTTGTATCATATTACATTTATACAGGTATTTTATCATTAGGTTTTATATCATTAAACCATATTTGAGGCTAGAAGTTTAGAAAAAAATCAGTAATTTGAGACCAACCTTTATTTTTTTAAATAGTTTAGGTTTGATTTAATTAGTAATTTTGCCTATACCATTCATTCAAGTATGATGGAATCATGACTGATTTAGCCAACTTCCTGGATGAGTTACTTTCAATCCTCTTTTAAGCCTCTTTTAAGCCCTTTTTTATAAACTTAACTATCTAAAATGAAAATTAGATATTTTTTAAATATAAGTTAAAATTTCATTTTGGAAAAACTGTATGAAACTTATTAAGAGCATTATTACTATTATCATTTTTTTATTGTCTTATAATCTGAAAATTTTATATTTTAATATGATTTTAAATCATTAAAGTGTCTATTGGGACATATTTGTATCAAACTTACCAAATTATTAGTATGTATGTATTTATAAACCTATATATATAGCAGTTAACTTATATTACATTATAAGTATGTACCAATAATTTGTTAGGATTCATGCATATACATAACAATAGCAGTTACCTAAAAATACATTCATCAATACTTACAATAAAAATAATAAAACTAAAATCATTATTACAATCATAAAACTATGAATATTACTCTTTTTTTAATATTTACTAAACTAATATAATAAATATATATACTAAATTATTTTTTAAAAATATCTTTTATTAATAAATTTTATAAGGAGTATTATAATAAGGTATAATAATATTTGTTTAAATTTTTTTTAAATATTACATTATTTAATAGGTATTAGTATAAATGCTTACTTATTAATTTAAATTTTATATGAATATTATTTGTTATTAACCTTTTCTTTACGGTATTCAGGGACATAAAAAGTTACTTCTTCAAATAGTTTATAAATTGAAAAGTGTTTAAGTTAGTATCCTTATTGTGTCCTTATTGATTAATTATTTTTGGGTCATTTATAATTGCAGCTAATATGGTATTATGACACATTAAATTTGCCTCCTACACCAATTTATATATAATATGAACTCCTATAGGTATATATTGTACTTTCATATAATTATTATATGTTTTCTATTTATTATAATTTGTATTTTAATTGTCTGCTAAATAGACAATTTTATCAAAAAAATTATATTTGTAGCAAAGGCTCTTATTATATATATAATAGTATACAAATATTTTAGGTATATATATATATTTATATTTAAAAAATCTAAATTGAAATACAATAAGCTATTTATATATAATCTATAATACAGATGTACAACTCAAATTTACATAATCTCTATATATATATATAAATTTTTGTTATTGACATTTGAGAATATGATGCGAAAAATCTAAATAACAGCTGCATTTCTAGCTGTGTTGTGTTTATACATAATTGTGATTGTCAGTTCATAATTTCAATTTCACAGATTGTCAACTTTTATGAACAATATTTTTGGGGAGTCTAAAATGAAATTAACATAAAATTTTGTAAAAATCAATCTTTTTGCATTACTATATGGTGTTGTTGGAAGAGCTCTGATGCATAAATGGTGCTGGTATATAAGTGATATAAGGATATCTGTATAAGTTATAATCTGGCTTCGAACTTATAACCCCAATCACTAGCTATAACACAAAGGAAAATCCATCTAAGTTCTTGATGTTTGATTTGTTTAAATCCAATCATATATAATTTTGTTGTCATGCTTTGACCTTTAGTTCCAAAGTAGTGAGGTCATTGATAATACAATTTGATAGATGCAGTCACTTATTCACTCCCTGCACAGGACAGTTGAGCTTCATTGAGATCATTGGTAAAAATGTTTAGCCCACATAGAAAAATGAAATGACTTGAAGCCTATTACCTACCCCAGGAAAAACCATATTCCATTTTAGGGTTTTATCTAATCTATATAATGGAAGGATTATACAAGAGAGATGATAAAGACAAAAGTGATTTCATTGAATCCTGATCACTAGAATCTAATTAGAATATATAAGTATACAAATAAGATATAAGATATACACAATACTATATGAATTTGTACAATAATGAATACTTATACAATAAAAAAACACTAAAATAGTAAATAGAATACATATATAACAATATATATATATATATAGAATAGTATTGATAATATAGTAGAAATAGTAGATATAAATATAGTATAAAATTGTAATATATAATAATATATAATTGAATTGAAACCAGTAGGCAAGTATAAAATCATGTTGAAAATGTGAGCAATTTGTAAATGAAATTTTCAGTGATATGGTTATATACACATCTGAATATTACTGTAATTATTTAACAAACCAAAGACATCTTTTGCCACTGTTAGAAAGTATGACATTATAAAACTTATGTATACATTATTTTCTATAACATATATTTTAGTTACCAAAATATATTTGATTTGATTGATGATTTAACATTATCCATTGCAAAATTAAAAGCAAAAAAGTAGAGAAAATTATTATGTATATAAATTGAATAAATATATATAATAATGTTCTATTATAGTATTATACCTGCTACAATAGAATTTTATAACTTTAAAATAAAAACTGTTACACTGTTGAATTTTAAAATGGATAAAAAGAGGGCCCCCACATCCTGTGACTCCTCCAGCGTTTGTACGCCCCCCTGAGAACCCCCCTTGAAACCCCTTGAATCTGCCTGTGACCCCTTGAAAACCCTTGAATTTGGTTAATTTCTTTATAAAAATTGTACACATTAATGACAATGTTAAAATTAATTGTTACCAAAATAAAATTTGTGCTCTGCACAAATTTATTTAGTTATATCACTATCTATTTTATATTACAGGTGCAATGCAACAAGTAATATTTTTTACTGTATTTTGAAAAATAACCTCAACATTTTTATGTTACTCTTTGCAAGTGACACATCACTTGCTTGCTCACACAATCATTTACCCATTGATTAACTAATTAACTTTTTTGATTACTCTTATTAATTATAATTAATAATTCTGCAATAATTCTGTATATAATTGATGTATGTATTATTAGATTTTGTTTATTATTATAGTAGTTTTTAATATTATTCAACAAAAGTGGGACCCCTTGAAAAGGGTAAAGACCGCTTGAATTTTAATCTGGTTGGGGTGTACGAACCCTGCCTTTTGAGGTCCCTGTATGGTAATATCTTTATCTACTTCACTACTCTCATTACAGATATTAAAAGATCAAGTAATAACTATAAATGTTATTTATAATTAAATATCCAGTTGAGTATTAATTAAAATATATAGTATAAGTAATGTTTTTAACATTTTAAATAGATTTTAATGTTTATGTAAATTATAGGTACATATATAAAAAACAGGTTTTTAGATTCATATTAAAAAATTACTACATTTAATAACACACATTTTGTCCTATTATTTATATTTTAAAAATGCATATTGATATACTATATATTATTATACTATTCGAAAATCATATTCTGATTAATTTTACAAATCATAAAGCTATACCAACTGCTTATCATGTATAGCAAAATTACTTTATTGAAATTGAATTAATTATTGTTTTTTGAATTAAGTGTAACATGTTAAAAAGATTTTAAATATGGGATGAAAACTCTAAATATATAAAATCTAAAATAGTTGCATTAAAACAGTTACAGTGTAAAGCAGAATAGTTTTAAATAAAAAATACTGAATTATCATATTGTACTGTTAAGATTTTAAATGGCAACATTATAAGTATATATGTTGGTGATGAATTGCCTCAACTGACAAATACCATCCTTGTCAGATCGATTTTCATTCTTTTGAAAAATAACCAAATTTGTCTGATGAATTGCATTCCTGATTAAAGAACACAATTCATCAGGTGACACAATTTGTTGGATTAAATTATTAATATGGTATTCAAATATACATGAAAATACACATTGAAATAAAACATTGTTATATTTTTAGAATAACACTGCATCCAAAGTATGCCTTTTTTCGTGCCTTTTTCCATGAAACTGGTTTCATGTAACTAGTGCGTCCACACTATGCCTTTTTTCGTGCCTTTTTCCATAAAACTGGTTTCATGAAACTAGTGTGTCC
>JAUZNC010032558.1:1563-12686 GCA_034780395.1 Vannuccia rotundouncinata
TCCCTGTAGATAATCAATACTATATTATTGGGAGCTATTAATTCATTTTAATTATATATCGTAATATAGTTTCGTGGGAATTTAAATATACAGGGTGGTCCAGAAGTAATGACCGATTTAATTAAATATCTATGACACTGCACAACTCGATTTCATCATCTAGCATGTCTTATAGAAATAGAAATTATATCTGATGAAGACTAAATCTGAATAACAAAATCGAGCGTTACTTCTGGACCACCCTGTATATACTGATCAAATTCCTCTTTTCTTTACGTCTTATGGGACGTATCTATTACCGTGTATAATTGAAATTAGCTGCTCCGGACGCTTTTCGGTCAGTTTGACGGTCTATATAAATATTAATTAAGTCAATGACTAGCACTAACTTTGAAAGTTATTTGATAAGTTAACAATGCAAATTCATTAGTAGAATTGCTAATAAACCATAGACTGAATTTTCTATAAAATCAACAGAATGGAAAAAGGGAATAAAATAGAATGTAATTAGTTGTTTTTTGCCAAATTGAAAAAAAAATCTTTAGTTATTGAAAAGTGTCACTAATAATTATTAAATTTTTTAATTTTCCTAATATTATTTATAGATGTTCAATGTTGCAATTCTGTGACGTACGTATATTAATTCTGACATTAATACATTATTTAAATATTTCAGCCAAATAAATCTGATTATAGACATAATTTAGATTTCTATGATATTAATCATTAAAACGCATTTTAAACAATAAAAAATGCAAAATCAATAAATATCAATAATATATTTTAAATTTAAATACTAACATTGCTTTTATCATTTTTTGTGAAATATACCGTCAAATTCTTGATAAATATAAAAATGGTAAGTAATTGTTTTCTTTAATGTTCATACAGTTTTCTAGAGCATGTAACTTTTTCAGACTGCACAAAGAGTAATTCTTGTTTTTTCTAAATTAAGTTAACAGCTTAATAAAATATTGTAAATATAAATAAATATTTAACAAATAGATACGACAAAGGTTTTAACAAATATAAATTACTTGGATTAAATAAATAACAATATTATATTCGAGAAAAAATATGTGACCATGTTTGCAAAGTGGGACCCTGTCAACTTGAAAATAAACTATCAAAGAACTTCAAAAATAAAAATTCTGGTCATGGATCAAAGTTTTTAAACTATAAAATGCCTATTGATGACAACAAATGATTTTGGAATGAATAGAAACTTAATAATGAAGTTAATAAAATTTTAATAGATCCACACCTGAATTCTTCAATCATAATAATTTGGTGATTTTTCTGAATTGATCAAGATACTGAGGATTTACTATTTATGGAATATATATACTATAGTATTGCTGCGTTTTAAATAAATTGTTTGTGGTATCCCCTCAATAGAATTTTATTGAAACCATTCTCCCACTTGAATTATTTGGAACAAAAAATGAAGATTTAATTTCAAAAAATGATTTTTTAGAGAGTATTACATGAAAACAAATTATCTGTTGATTTATCAAATGTAAAAATCTGCTTCATTTTTATTAAATATTTTGGAGAAACCATACTAAATAATAATTGCTTAGTAGCTTTAGACTTATTTTCTTTTGTTTTTAATTTAATTAAATGTCAGGTTGAGGCATTATACAATGTACAATATTACTGTTATCAGGATGAATAATTATTTATTAACAGTAAATCAAAGTTTGTACACACAAAGGAACAGTATTCTCAAGGAAGAAAAAGGTTTAACATTCACAGAGAAGGGAACAGTTCAGTATTAAGTAACTTCTTAAAAATATTGCGATTGGCAAGAGAATGCATCGTACAGACACCGCAGACCAAGTACGTGAAGCAGAAAAACTGAATGCTTCATCAGCACTAGAACTCTCGAAACGCTTCATGTGACCCACAATTGATCGATGAAGTTGCAGAAGCAGCAGCCAGGATCCCCAGATATTGAGGCAACGGAATATAAGATATTACAACTTGGAGTAAATCCTTTGAGGAATGAGGAAAGCAGAAGAAGAAGTAGAAAGAAGAACGATGATTTGCAGATGGTCTTTATGTGCCATCCATCTTCAATCCTGAATAAAGTGTTATTACTTACTTTTCAATTAGTAGAATAAATTATATTTATATTAATAAACTAATTTCATGGAACCGCAGTTCATAAATTATTTAGAAAAAAATCCCTTAAAACTTTACCCAAATATAGCGCTTGATTAATCTTTTTATTTTTGAACATTTCAATGTATCCTGATTCCAATAAATTAGCTTCTGTTCTAGATCAATCGTCAATCGGACCCCATGCCAAAATTTAAATTCAATCAATAATCACTACAAAAAGTTTTATTAAAAATGAGTCAACTTTTTTCCTACATTGCAGCCACGTGAAGTTGTCAACATCCACATTGGTCAGGCTGGCATTCAAATGGCTAATGCAGCCTGGGAAATATTCTGCCTTGAACATGATATTAACTGTGATGGCACTCTTAAAGCAGGGGAAAATTCAGACCCTGAAACAAAAGACGGTATTGGAAGGCAATGTTTTTTCGAACCAACTCAAGCTGGGCTCTACGTTCCACGAGCCGTTTTAATTGACTCTGAACCCATCGTAATCGGTTAGTAATTACTACGATGTGGTTATTAGTTCATCTATTAAACTTTTAATTCTTTTATACTATAAATTAATTTTATAAATTTAAATATTTCATTGCAGGAATGTTTAGGAAATATTTTAAAAAATAATAATAATTTACTATATAGATTATTGTAACAATATAATCAATAACTGCAATTGTTTATTATGACAATATAATCAATAACCGCAATTATGACAATATAATCAATAACTGCAATTGTTTATTATGACAATATAATCAATAACTGCAATTGTTTATTATGACAATATAATCAATAACCGCAATTGTTTATTATGACAATATAATCAATAACCGCAATTGTTTATTATGACAATATAATCAATAACTGCAGTTATTAATTATTACAATATAATCAATTACCGCAATTGTTTATTATGACAATATAATCAATAACCGCAATTGTTTATTATGACAATATAATCAATAACTGCAATTGTTTATTATGACAATATAGTCAATAACCGTAATTGTTTATTGTGACAATATAATCAATAACTGCAGTTATTAATTATTACAATATAATCAATTACCGCAATTGTTTATTATGACAATATAATCAATAACCGCAATTGTTTATTATGACAATATAATCAATAACTGCAATTGTTTATTATGACAATATAGTCAATAACCGTAATTGTTTATTGTGACAATATAATCAATATATAAGCAATTGTTTACAATGAGAAATATTGAATTAATATATACTTAAATTCTGTTTTATCTTGTGTTTTAGATGAAATTCTAACTGGGTCATATAGAAATCTTTTTAACCAGGCAAGAATGATAAGTGGCAAGGAAGATGCTTCCAATAATTACGCCAGAGGCTACTATAATTTGGGCAAGAAAATGATTGATGACATATATTGCCAAGTACGTAAAGCAACAGAAAATTGTGACTGCATGCAAGGATTTTTACTTTCTGGCAGTATTGGTGGCGGTACTGGATCCGGAATTGGAAGTTTACTGCTTGAAAAATTAAGCGATGAGCTTGGAAAATTAAGCAAAGTGCAACTTATAGTTTACCCTTCCATTTCAATGTCTACTGCTATTGTAGAACCATACAATTGTATTATGACAAACCATTCCACATTGAACAATGTCGATGTTGCTTTTATATTCGACAACGAAGCTATCTTTGATATATGTCATAAAAAATTGAATGTTGAAAGACCCAATTATACTAACATTAATCAAGTCTTAGCCCAAATCATAGGATCAACAACATTATCGATTCGTTTTGGGGGAGTCATAAACAGTGACTTACAACAATTACAAACCAATTTAATCCCATTTCCACGCCTTCATTTTCCCCTAATTCGTTATTCACCAATTATGTCTCCGGAGAAAGTGGAACACGAAGTTCTTAATACGCACACTCTTACCCGAGATGTTTTCCATCGGAGCAATCAAACAATTAAATTAGATACCAGTCGAGGTCTATACATGGCTGTTTGCATGGTTTACCGTGGAGATTGCTCAATAAATGAAGCCAATCAATCCATACAAGACATAAAAGAGCGCGCCGCTGATGTAAACTTTGTGGACTGGTGTCCAACTGGATTTAAAATTAGTCACTGTAATCAACCTCCAACAGTTAGTCGAAATTCCTTGATGGCTCGTACAAGCAAATCTGTTCTTATGATGTCCAATACAACAGCAATGCAACAAGTCTTTGCCAGACTTACTCAAAAGTTTTTTCTTTTATTTACAAGGAAGGCTTTCGTCCACTGGTACGTAGCTGAAGGAATGGAAGAGGAGGAATTTCTTGTTGCTAGCCGAAGCAGCATGGATATACAGGTTGATTATACAGATGCTGGTCTTCCACCAAATGAAGACAGTGTGGATACCTTAGAAGAAGGATCCGAAGAAAATGGTACTGTTGAAGAAGCAGGTGATGAAGCAGGTGAAGAAGCAGGTGAAGAAAAGGTCGATGGAAGTGCCGAAGAAAATGCCGAAGAAAATGTAGAAGAAAATGTGGAAGAAAGTTCCGAAGAAAATAAAGGCTGAAGAAATTGATGAAGGAACTAGATAAAAACTTATTTTATAAAATTAAATTGGAGGAAAAAATCCATAATTAATCATTTTCAGTTAATGAAATAATTTTTCTATTTACAAAAAATGTTTCTTCTTTGAAATTAATAACGTGCATCGCATGATTTCTAATAAAATTCTATATTTGCAAACAAAAATATAAACATTTTTTCTATTTATAAGTTTTCAACCTTTTTATTCAGAATATAAAGCGTTATGATAGCAATATTTAAAATAGCCAAATTTCATTTAATTGTATAATAATAATGTGCAATTTTACCTTTTTTTCATTTTGAACCGATCTATAACATATTCCTTCTATATTCATTTGGTACTTGCTTTCTGTTATGTTTCATTATTGATGCAATTGGAAAAACATTTGGATACTGACTTATTAAAAAATTTTATTTAATAATATAGAATCTTTTACTTCATTTTTGGCATAAACGCCGGCAGTACCGAAAATGTTTATATGACTTTTAGTATCAATTTAAAATTATTTATAGAAAATATTGAGAACGATTCTCAATGCATAATTGCAGTAAACTTATTCAAAATTATTTATGATAAAAATGTATTTAATAGGTTCATTATACTTCTCTTTCATATAATATTTCACTTTATTTATAGAAACAAAACCAAATTCTAGAAAAACTAATCTACCAATCAAGTTCGATGATCCCGTCTGATAAATAGATACATTAAATGTTTAAAATACATAAACCCATTTATATTTTTGACTTAAAAGAATCCGTAACGATGATATATGAATTAGCGTCCATAACGGCGGATTAAGTGTTGAATGAAATGAGTTTAAGTTTCATAGAATTTAACATTAATATTTTTACTTAGAATTCATTGAATAAATTTAGTTTGAGGTAAATTATTATTGCATTTTATGCATAAACACTTGATTGGAATAATATCGTGATTAATTTCATAAGTTAATTATAATAGATGGATTTCTCACAGATACCTAGAAGGTTTTCTCGTGTTTACTAGATATAAATAATTCAAGATAAAAAGAATATAAGTTTTGTTTTTCGAAATTACATTTGGAATTTATAGCTATACTGACAATTTGGAATTAATATTAATTGTACTGAAATTATTTTTGCTGCCGATTTTTTACTAATTATATATAATCGGCAGATAATAAAATTTCAGTAATTCTTATTAATTCTAAATATGCAGAAAAGTTAATTTTAGTAATTCATATTAATTCTAAATCTGCAGAAAAGCTTATTTCAGTAGTTCATATAAATATTTATTAAAAATCGATAGAAAAGGTTAGATTAGATAACATTGATCAAATATGAATAATAACAAACTTAATAGTTATGTTCAAGTTTATAACTTCTCAAACAATTTGGTAAATGTTTTTCTGACATCGAAAAGCAACAGTTAAATTTGACTTCCGTTGATTATGTTTCTCTGAGAAATTATAAAAGCGACAAGATGCTTCAAAATTATGAAATATGATTTTATTAACTTAATTCTCTTAACTATAGAGCAATATAACTTAGTGGTACAAAGGATCGGGTTGACTATAATGTGATTTATCTTTGTCTCTATATTTACTTTCTTCATTACTATGGCTTCTATTTAACTTACATATATTACAATAATCCATAGGGCACAATACAATATATAACAATTTTATTGTATAGTGATTCAATTTGTCTCAATAGACATGATTATGATTAATTTGCGGTATGCTACATTTGAAGTGATAATGAAGTTGTTGTGATATATAGGATAAAAGTATCATGGTGAATATACCTTTTCCAATTCCTTTACACCAAACTATCGATATTTACCAAATTTTGATTGCATGCCGAAAAGTTGTCTTGTTACTTAAGTGATTATAAATAGAATAATTTGTTGCAATATAATCATTTAAATAATTTCAAATATTTTAAATATTTGAGGTCAACATATGCATTAAATGAAATCAAATTGAAAACTGAATGATTTTGCAGCCACGCGCGATCTATAATTATTTCGACATTGATACTCGTTTTCATAAAATAATATATAGAAATATTAGTTACGGACAAAATTAATAAACAATTATTAAACAATTAATGATTTATTACAAATAAAAAAGAGGCTGTGGGGTTGGTATAATGGTATATCAAATTTTATATCTATTTTGTCATTTTTAGTTTTTTTAAGTTTTCTATTTTTTAAAATCTGAAAATATTAATTTTTTTTTTAATAATCTGAAAATAGACCAAATATTTTTTTTTACTTATATTAGAAAGGCGACAGTTCAGAAAAGTTGGGAGGCTCGAGCCTCCCCTAGCCTTATAGTGCCTACGAGCCTGAATATGATTTATAATAAATATCCCTTTGTACTATGTATTAATTACAATAATTTTTGTCAATTTTCAGACGAATGCATGCGAACAAACAATAATAAATTATTATATGCATCATGCAGTATTTTAGCGCCCTTAACAGATATGGTGAAGAAGACAATGTTATATTTAAAATAATCTGATTGAGGGTTCATGGACGCTGGAATTAGAGGGGACGTCGACAAATTACTAATTAATAATTACTAAATTAATAATCCAAAATTATAATTGATATTAAAAATATACACTCAGCGGTAGATACAGGATTTTGAATTTGGGGGGGGGGCTTATAATTTGGGTTTCGACTGACCCCTCCCAATCTCCTACCGCATAAGGTGATGCGGTCAGCCGAGATTAGTTATTTATTTATAGATGCTTTTTATAAGCATTTCAATTAATCATCTATGTTTTCTTAGATCTTCTAAATCTTAATTATTATAACACACTTGGATTTTATCTCATTCTGTTAGGCTATAGCTTTTGAGCACCTTTTAAGTTTTTCTGGGAGGGCACCACTGAAATTGCGCAATATATGCTAGATCCATCACTATGTCACGTGTAAAATAAAAACTTATAAATGATATTTGATAGTGATATCAATCGAATAAAATCTTAAGAATATTTTTAAATCCTTATTTTATTAATTAGACAAAACATTTTCTAATAATTATTTTCTAAATAAATTAAAAAAACAATTAAATAATCTAATTAAAAATTCTCATTAAATAATTGTTATATTGTATTCTCTCTCCTTCGAATATAATTTACATTTGTATAATGTTTTATTGAAAGAATAACCATCACTCAAAGTGAAATTTGAGTGATAAATATTTTGGAGAAACCTTTCTTCGATTTGTAATAGTTTCTAATGTCCATTATTTTATTATTATATCTAAATGTTCTCAATTCCATTTTAATTCAAACTAAAATATACCAGGATTGTTGGGAAATTGTTAATCGTACAGTCCCCACTAAACATAAATTAAAAAATTTAACATATTATTTCTTTTTGATCGGGATTTTTAAATTTTCCGACGATTAGTTAAAACTATTTAATTGAATATACCCTCTTTAAAACGAAACTAATACATACCGCATATAATTGAAATGCTCACTGGAGGACGTTTTTTGATCAGTAATTGCCGATCTAGATAAATAAAATATAAGTCAATGGTTGTATATCTCATATGTTACTTAATTTAATTTAAATTAAATTTTGCCAAGGTCCAATAATAAATTATATAATTTAAAAAGTTTAAAATAATTTACCATTCATATAAACGAATTATACAAATGTAAATTAATTTACCTTGCAAATGAGATGTGTAAGTTACATATAAAATATAGAAGTTGCATATCTCATGGTGAACCCCTTAAGCTGCCATAATGAACTTATACTAATGTAACATTGACCAGAATGATGATATACATTGAGTATATAACTTGACATGAATAGAAACATATATTAATAATTAAGAAAAAAGATAACAGTTAATAATTAAAAAATTATATGGCGTTTTATATGTTGTTTGAGAGTCACATCGGTATTAGTAAACTGCAAATATATGTCGATATATAAAATGTCATTACTCTTTTGAGGTTATCTTGTTTATTTATTTCAAATAATTTTGCAAACATATTCTTTTTAGATATTAGATAATAGCTCACATTTTAAAAACCCAATTGAATTTTTGAATGGTATTTTTTAAAATTGCTTTAATTTAAATATTTTTTGTACAATATAAACAGTATTTTATTAATAATGAAATACAAGTACTAAGATTAAATATATTATGATGTATATTTTATTCGTTTGAAATGTATATTAATTTATACAAACATATATGATCATAAGAATTAATATTAAATATTTGAAATTTACAAAAATAATTTATTGGTATTTGTATATATATAAGACAAGAACCACTTTATAATTATTTTTTTCTTACCTCTTACACTATTCTTTAACATTGATTGAGGTAACCTTAATTACAAATTGATAATTGCATTTTACTAATCTAGGGGTTGTTTCTTGAAGTTCATACAAGTTGCAAACTTACCACTATCATACCATAATGATGAAAGAGTGTTTTTCAATATGCTGGTAGAGAAACCTTAAAATGTAGCTTTTTCTATTGGTTGACAAATAACTCATTGATTTACTTCAAAATATATACCTTGTCTACTCTATACCTAGTCTAAATTTAGGAAGCTTCCATGCCCACAAATATTCATATATATTAAGTGACTTTGTTACTCTGATTTTTTTAAATTATTTTGGCTTATATAAATGTGCTTTAAATTATATAAATAGAACATATTATACTTATATAGTATATGCTTTGATTGTTTATAATTAATAAGATGATTTTGTAGCATGTCTATATAGATAGCCTTGATTTTTAAGTTAATCTTTGAATATTAAGCTATTTAAATATAGATTTTACCAACTTTTAAAAGTCATGGGTATATATATAAATATATATTAATATAAAATATATTAATAAGAAGGATAATCAATAAACAAAACTATTTTATTCATTGAAATTATCAATAAAAGTGAAAATTTAATAAATAGAATCACAAAACAATGGAATGAATCTAACAGACGAGTCTTATAAAAAATAAGTTCATCTCAAGCTATTTCATAAATGAGGCTATATTTTATATTTAAATTCAACAGGTTTTAAAAAATAAATTTATTATATTATAGTTCAAAAGAAAATAAAACACTATTTTTAAATAGGTGGGAGGATTAATACAAAATTAAAATATAAAAAGCACTAATGACTGCTTTGACCCACTCGTAAATAGTTACCAGCTTTTTACTATATTTAGAACACCAGATGACATATCTGAAACCTGTGATAGCTTCGGGAAACACTCTTTTGCCTGAAAATTAGCAATTTACCAGCATGTTGCTATTTTCAATCCACTTGTAAGTTATAAAAGTTTTAAGAAATGCATCCTCTGGTAAGTTTATGACTTACACCTACATGAGTTTCAAGAAACTACACCATGTGCTGTTAAATTATTTATAGTAATATGTGCTGCACAATTAACAGTTCCTTTTAAAAAATTCTTTTTAATTTATATAAAAATCTAAATTATATACATGCACTTTAATATAATGAAATATTTAATACCTAAACATTAACCTTTTTTATTTATTTTTTTTTAATTCAATAAATTCACAACAATGATATATAAATTATTTTCTGAAAACAATTACAATAAATTTATATATTTATTTATTTTAGTTATTATTTGTAATGGAATTATTTTTTTTAATTCATGATAAAGCAGTCAAATTCACAAAAATAATATGTAAATTTATACAGTGCATATTGGTAATTAGTGCAGATTGTAAAATGCACCCAACAGCACAACATTACAAGCTTTCCCTAAATAAAAAAACTTACTTTGGTCTATGTATAACATTATATAATATTACTATATTGTATATATATGTTCCAATTATTTATTTAGCTTGATCCATATACATGCCAAAAGCAGTTATCATTGTAAAAGAGTGTAAGTTCCATATAATACTTTCTACTTATACCCAGGTCTTTTTTCTTTAGCAATTTAAAATTTTAAAGATTTTAGGCATTTTCTATCTTTTTATATATAAAATTAGGTTCTGCACACACATGGTCATAAAAATAGTTGCCATAAAAAATTCTAGTTGAATTAAGCAATTATAATATATAATTTATGAAATATAAAATATGTTTTTATAATTATATTTCAAATTTGTCTATAAATATTTTTAATTTGGGATAATAGATTTGCAAATTAAAAGATTAATTGTTTATTGGAGTGTCAGAAGCTTTTAAAAAATGGAGGGCAAGATAAATGATTTCTTAAATTCTGAATTAACAAAAATGGTTGATTCTAATATATATTTATTTTTTACAATTTTATAAATAAATCATTTCAGAAAGTACAAACATACAAGAGCTTCTCTCATGCAGGCCTCTCATGGATCCTAAAAATCAAAATGGTTACATTTTAGAAATTAAAACCTAAACAAAAATTTTATGTTAAAATCCTAAAAAAT
>JAUZNC010032569.1:0-20145 GCA_034780395.1 Vannuccia rotundouncinata
AATCAAATTATAAGGTCGTCAAGAGGTTTGAGCAGCCCCTAATTCTCCAGATTGTAATATGGTGATCGCAAATCTTTAAATAATTTTATTAAAAGTGAAAAGTGGAATGTTAATGTGTGTCCTGATGTTGTCTGGGAACTCTTTTAAATAATAAATTAATGAAACTATTTAATGAAATTAATTGTTTTAACAATGCCTTTTGTCAAATTAAACATTTTTACTCTCTCAGTTTGCTCACTTGAAGCTAAACAAAGTATAGAAGGAAATTTTCTGTTAATAGGCTTAATTTAATTCCTCCATTCATTTTAAAATTCTGTAAAATGCTCATTTGTTATCGTTTTAAACTTTAAACCAAGACTTTTAAAATATATAATGAAATTAATTTTCAAAACAGTTTTATTTACAAAGTTTTAACTCTTTTATTAAAATATAATAGAACTCTTATAGGAATTTGATAATAGATAAAACATTTTTTATGTTAATCCACATAACTTTAATTTTTAATAAATAAGAGCGCATAACATACTAAATGAGAGATATAAAATATTTTTCTAATAGAGTATAATTTTCAATTAATGGTAAATAATTTTAAATTTGTATTCAACTAACATTTATTTTTGAATCAGAATGTAATTTTTATTATGTAATTGTTTCTTATGAAAAATTCAATCTAAATCACAATATAAAATAAGTATATTAGGTTTATATATTTTTGAATTTATTTATATGGATAATACAAAGGCTCTATCTTAATATTTAATACAAAATAATAACAAAACATAATCCCAGGTACCTTTAACAACCATCTAAGAATCAAATAATTTTATACTTATTTTAATAAACATATTTTATGAAATAAACCCCCATAAAGCTTCTACCGACGTATGTTAAATTTCAGATTAAAAGTTCATATATCTATACTAACAATCATAGTGAATGATACACCGGCAAACATATGAGCAGCAGCGGATGTCAAGTAAAATCTCAGATAATTGTGTATCATTGGAAATGTGGAAATTTGAAAAATTGAAATTACATTTATCACATTTATCACAGCGCCATATTTATCACATACTCAAAATCTTTAAAGGACTCTAGATAATGCAAATATGTCTTCAGCTGAAGAAAAGCAAGTCTCTCAACTCACTACTGAAACATTCAAAGAATGAAGAGGTTTTTGACAATTTCTACGATTTATTTCGTCAAAACCATGTACTAGTAAACTAATTGCAGTAAATCCGTGTAGTTTTGCTACTCCAGAAAGAACATTTTCATGTGCCCCACTTTTAACCCTATCATACCTGGGCTAAAAGACGCACTCAAAAACCGGGGGGGGGGCCAAATCGGCCGCGCCCTATATTTCATCCCACAGTTTAACTATCATCTTGATATTTGGTATGTAGGTAAAAATGGTTATATAGAATGTGTATGCATACTAATAGTAACGTAGTTATCATGGTTTGATGATAGACAAGCGAGGATGCACCCTAAATACAATACATACTTTGAATAGCAAAAGCGATAATTCAGAAGCAATACTTATAACTAGCTTATTGTAGTTGTGCCAAGTGTGCCAGAGAGCTTTGTGTATGGCACACATGCAGGGAAGGTGCCATAATTGTATGTAATGTGTGCCTATCTAACAGACTTTTATTTTACACATACATATATCTATATATACATATATACATATATAATGAGCCATTTATATATATATATAATTCGTTATTTATGTATGTATATGAATATTATGAATAAAAATAAAATGAATAAAATTTTACAAATGGTCTTAAAAGTTGCACAACATACTATTGAGAAAGGAAGAGAACACCAGGTCTGTGGGTTTTACATTTTTAAAATTCCATAAGAAATAAAACACCGCGGGGTTAAAAACAAGCTGTTGCGGTCAACAATGACCCAGCGACGATTCAACAGTATCGTCATTCTAGATATTCACAAAAATAGAACTGACAAATTACGCACATATAACACTAAAATAAAATGTTTTGCACAATATTTAGTTTTACTCATCTTATGTTGTTTTATTAATTTTGAACTCTCAGTTAAAATATGTGTTTAGAGGGTGTTGTAAAAATAATGATGTGCCCCATTTCACACAGAATTACTTTTCTCAGACTGCGATAAATATGTCTTAAACATATTTTTGTATCGATGTTTTATATGTAAACTTGGCTAAAGTTACGTGCTCTTTTCACTATTTTATTGTGCCCAGGCCATGAGAAACTTCTATTTTGATTAGCTTATTTAAAATAATTTTTATATAATAAAACAAATAATTAAACATTTTTAAATAATTTTACTAATACATTCAATATTGATCCACCTCAATTAAAATATATAATTCCCACTTTAAAATAGAACTAATAACCCCCGGGGCCCATATATTTCAATTCCGCTATGGATGATTTTTCAATCAGTTTAAAAATTTAGATCAACAATCTATTAAGCTGTATTCATATATAATATATTAACTTATAATGTAATTGGTGTCAATTACATAAAATGATATTATACAAATTATAAAAAGATGTGTTTATTTATTCCAAATAATGAAGGTCACTAACACAAACTTTCGGCGCGCTACTAAAGTTTTGAGTAATTCACCTCTTACACAGTTATTGTTCAAACCGATTTTAATATCGTCTAGTAAGTTAAATTACTTCTTAATTATTTACAGATAATTGTTTAAGTATTTTCTTTTATATAGTTTAATGTTATTACATTTCTGTAGGTGTTTTGTTTAAAAAATATGTTTGATTTGGATTGTTGCAATGGTAATTTTTTCCAAGATATTGTGTGTGTAGTTTTATATATAAACAGATAGGAAATGATTAAAATTTTCGGTGTGCAATTGCCAAAATATTAAATGTGTCGATGAATAATGCAAAAACTACTTTTTAAAGACTACTTTAAAACTACTTTTTCAGGTTTTGAAATAAATTAAATGAAAGAATTATGTTAAAAATATAATATCTTTGAAATAAATCACATATTATTATTATTATTTTTACATTTATATAGCCATTTTTATTTCCATCAAACCATGTATTTTGAACACTCCACTACACTAGAAAAAAATTGCCTGATTATCACATGCTGCCTGATTTTTAATTGATCATCATACAATGACTTAAATATATGATATTACCTAATTTTATTATATTTATTTGCATATTTATATACAAAATATTAAAAAAAATTATGTATATAACTCCTTTAAAATATCTTAGTTATTTGCATAACCCATGGCTGATGCTATCACGGGAGATGCTAGCCCCCCAATAACTAATGCTTGTCAGTTAATTAATTAAATTCCTATTGGTTTCTTACCCAGTTTTGGACAAAACGCTAGAAAAAGTTTCTGTTTATTTGGGTAGTATGATTGTAGCCCCCCAATATAAAAATGGCAGCACTGACCATGTAACCATGAAATAAAACATTTTGAAAAAAACTTGTAGTATAAAAGATAATATCATAAAAAAGTTAGTATTGATCAATTAAAAAAACTAAATTTCAGTAAAAAGATTTATATGCTAGGAAAGTAACAAATATTTATAATCTTATCCTTACTTTTTAATTAAAATATTGAATATAATATTAGTACAAAGGTTAATAATCCATTGTGCATTCCATATAGCCCATGGAAGATATACATCCAATGTATAATCAGAAATTTAACCCCTTTTTCTTTGCCTAAAATGCATGTCAGGTTTTCTACCAGCAGCTATATATCTTTTTTATTTTTTACTTTATTTACAAGTCAATTGGAAGCATGCCAAGGAACAAAACATTCCACATGTAGAGCTGGTTTCCCTGTGCAAGTATTATACTGTAGACACATCTCTTGTACTCATTTGGTGCCAGGTTGTGCAATTTTCCAACATTGCCTGCAGCACCTGGTTCATCTTGTGCATCCTTTGGTACATGGGATCTTTTCTAGGCTGTGTACTGGTGTTGCCCTAAATTGCAGAACAGCTGGTTTATTTTGTGCATGTATAAGGTTGTTATATAACTTGTTGTTGCTCTACTACATCTTAATCAGAATCCAGCAACAGCTCAGGTTGACAATAATGCATGTCACTGTTAATATCTGGATTTGCGGTATTAGACCATTTGAGTCTTTGAGACATCTCTAAGTATGAATAAACTTATCCAATTAACCAAATAAACAATCAGTGTGCAAGTCAATAAATAAGTAGTGACAAATACACATCTGTCTATATAGTACCTAATTTGCAAACGGATAAATAAATCAAGCAAGTTGATTGGTTGACAGTTTATATACAGGTTGACATAGTTAACTCTCAACCAGATTATAAATATAATCTAGGCAGTCACTGCATAAAGTATGAAGCAGCAGCTATCATTGTCTGAACAGAAATGAACAGCGGTGCATTGCAAATTTACTTATGTGCCTGTTTCATTCACTACAAGCATTGCTCATATGCCACTGATATGACATAAGTAACACCTATGAGCAGTGCTCATAGGCCAAAGGGAAAGAGTTAATATATAAAAGAAAAAGAACAGTTTAAAATATCTGACCTATAAAAGATATGGAATGCAGGCTGGTTAATATTAATAATTGTTTTGTTGCTGTTAACTTTGGCAGTTTCTAAGTATTAAAACACTTGTTTTTTTCTTATATTAAGAATATATATATATATATATGATTATCAAATTTAATTATTATAAAAATGTAATAATTTAGTTTATATGATATTAGTTTAGTCAATATAAAAAACAATAATAAATTAAAATGCAATTTATATATATTCAGCAATATATGTAATATATACCTACCTTATAATGCTAGTTAGTCTATAGAGATAATTGTACCTTGCTCCATGCATGCAAAGAGAAGATAATGGAAGTCCCAGTATTAATCAAGCAGAGATATGACTTCTCTTATTTACTTAGTTAGTCTATAATATAATACAGGGTGGCCCATAAGTTCCTATACCCAAAAAAGACAAAATTTCATTATAATCCAATAAGTAAAATTTATTATAGCCATGATCCATTATACATGATAATCTATGACATAAAAGTAATGAGAAATAAAAAAGCAAAAGTTATTAAAAATGTTCCAAATTTCCTGCACCAGCTGCAATACAGTTGACCAGTTGGTGATGAACACTATTGCACACTTTATGGAAAAGATCTGGAGTAATTAAATAGCACTCAGTGATGATACATTCTCATAATTCTTCTAAGGAGTAAGGTTTCTCTGCATATACTTTGTTCTTTAGAATGCCTCAAAGGAAGAAATCTGCAGGGGTCTGGTGACTAAGCTGGCCACTCAATAGGCCCTCTGCATCCAAACCATCAACCAAGAATTGTGGCATCCAACCATTGTCTAACAATAAGAGCATAATGTGGCTGGGCATCATCTTGTTGAAAATAGAAATCATCCAAGTTAATCAGATTCCTGGCTGCAGGGAAAATTGTTCTTGTAGCATTGCTAGATAGTTTTTACAATTGACAGTGTCATTGAAAAAGAAAGGACCAATAATTCCAGCACTACAAATACCTGCCCATACAGTTATGCCTGGAAGATTAAGGTTGTGTGTCATAATTTGGTGAGGGTTAGTGTCACTCTAATACACACAGTTGTGACAGTTAACATGGCCATTCAACTTAAACTGAACTTCATCAGACCACAGTATTTTATTGAAAATTTCTGGATCTTCAGTTGAATACTGAATTAAATCTTCACAAAATTGAAGATGCCGATCTGGATCATCTCCATTTAAAGCATGCAGTGAGCAAGGTCGATAACATGTGAGTCCGATATCACTCATTATGCATTGGAGTGATGTTCTAGAGATCCAAAGCTCAGTAGATACACACTGTTCAGATTTTGTGGGGCTAATCACAAAGGTTGTGGTAACAATGTCCTTATTTTCTTGATTTTTTACAGATTTTGGTACCCCAGATCTCGGAGCATCTGCAACACTGTCTAGTTTATTGAACTTAGAAACTAATGAAGCAATTGTTGGTTTTGTGGTGGTGCTGATTTAAATGTGTATATCCATGTATCTATCACATATTTGTAACTTTTAGTACCAAAATAATAATTCTTTATCACATGGATTTTTTCATTCAAAACTAACCGTCTGTTTGCCTGAGCCATAGTACACTTTTTAAAATTGAATCAGTTTGAATTTAGCTGTTATTGAAATTTTATTTTTGTAATTTCCAAAACTATTTACAGATTTATATATCAGAAAAGTATAATGAATCATGGCTATAAAAATTTTTACATATTGGATTATAATGAAATTTGTCTTATTTTGTGTAAAGGAACTATTGGGTCACCCTGTATATTTAACATAGATATAGATTTATTAAATTAATTAGGAACTAATGTATTAAATTATAGTTTGGCATATCTTTCTTATTGCACTATACAACACATTGCTACAAATACATTGCATTCTTTCTAACAATAACAGTAAGGATAATAAGTATGATACAAATTATGTCAAAATTATTGGTCTTAAGTATGGTAACTTTCAAAATTATCACAATTTTTGACTATGTATACTCTCATTCTGGTCTGAACCAATCAGCATACTTTCTTGTAATTTCCATCTTCAAATTTTAATAGTCCAAGGATTAGTACCACAAACTGTTCTTTAGGATACACCATACAAAGAAGTCACAGGGGTTAGGTCTGGGGACTGAGTTGGCCCATTTTCCCGAATGTGTCATTGAGCCAATGATACACAATCAATGCATAGTGAGGTGGATGGAACCCCATCTGGTTGAAAGAGAAGTACATCTTGTTGTTCTGCAACTCTGGTAATGAATCAGTTTTGTAGCATGTTATTGTAAGAATGACAGTTGACAGTGCAATAATCCCATTGGATAAAATGTCACACCATACAGTCACACCTGGTAAATAAATGTCTGTTCAAAAACTCACACTTATTTTTATTAATTTGATCATTTATTTAGCTTGAATTTAGTTTCAGTTGACTAGATATTAACATGGTCAATGGATGCAGAGTCATTTTCAATCATCTCAATAAATGTTTCACAAGATTGATGTCAATGTCATCTTAATTTATGGCATACATGTGGTTTTGTGGCAAACATAATACTGAGATTGGGCAGCAAGTTGTCTTAAAAAAGGATGAGTAGATGTTTAAATATTTAGAACAACAGTCTGTACATTTTCTTTATTGACCATACTGTTAGTTAAACATAGATTTGTGGTGAATTACTTTATAGATGACACCCTGAATACTTAACAATATTGTAATAAAAAAATGTCATCAATTTCTTATATTTAAAGGTGTACAATATTCAGCTAATTAGAGACTACTTGGATAATAATATAAACTATATGTTTTGCTTTATTATTAATAGATTGATTCAAACTATTTTCAAAGCATCAACATAGGCTATTCTTGTAAGATAACTGTTATTAAAATGCAATTCTGATTGTTGCATGAGTTGTAAAACAAAAGTTATAGCCCTGTAACAACAGTTGTCATTTTTAGTTTTTTTTATGATTTTGAAATTAAGTGTTAGTCAAATTTTACCTGACATATTTTTCTTAAATTTAATTAAATTTATGAGATTCAAAATGAATTCAATTTTTAATATCTATTAATTGTGAATTATAATCTAAATATGTAGCAACTGTAGCTTTACTTCAGAAAATTGATAAAAGCTTCATTTTTTAGATGTAGAAATAGTCCTATTAAATACAAGGTTCATACTGGTCATGGAATTACAAAAAATCATTCAAGCATTCGAAAAGTCTTAAAATTTCTGAAAATTAGTAATTTTCTTTGTTAACATGTCAATGTAGCAAACAATGGATAATAACTTTTTGGTTACTATAACAATGTGTTTTCAGAAGTAGTTCATGCCTGATAACCTTAATTAATTCATTTATTTTCTGGCTACCAAAAATAAACCGAATATTGATTTACAATTTTTTACCATGACAAAAGAAGTTCAAACAGATTCAATTTGATATGGTCTATCACAATCAAATATTATATCTAATACAAGATATTCTATTTGTTGCTTTAGATGTAGGGATTCTTATTGCTTAAGCAAGTAATAATTGAAAAGGTTCTGTTTTTTGATAGATTTCTTTTAATATTAAAATAATTTAATACGATTTTAATTATTCTTTTTTTTCTCTTATTTAGTTACTGTAGCAACCTCTTGTAAATGTTATTAATAATCCTATTAATATTAGTCAACACATTGTGTACATGACCTTCTTGTTATTAGTAATGTTATCCCTCCAAAAGTTACAGATTATAATGTTTTTCTTTTTACCTATAAGAAAATTGTTCCGAATATTAAAATTAATTAAAATTATAGTTTCAATGATTAAATCATCATTAAAAAATAGGTTCAATCCGCGTATTCATATATTTATTATATTTATACTTCATTCTAGTGGAAGGTTCTGAAATGATTAGTTCTGATAAGGGAAGGTATAACAATCCGAATCGTTATTTTGCAAAATCCACTAGTAACTAGAATTCTTCGCTTCAGATTTCTTATTCATGAAACGAGGCGTGTGTAGGTGGCTTTTAGTGTCATATGGAGTGGCACCATATTGATCTTTTCGTCACTATCTTGTGTTTCCCACCTATTCAGGATTGCCAGAAATCAGCTGAGCTAGCGGCCTTTGCACCTTGAAGTTGCTTTAATATTGTCTTTGCGTGTGTAGCCATGAGTGATTACATATTTTACGTGCTTCTTATTTGTTTAGGGTGTGTTCTGATATATGCCGGTGTACTTTTTCACTACTTTAGGCTTCTCAATGGAAGGTAATCCAGTTAGCGTTTACCTATACCAGCTCAATAAATCTATTTATTCGCTAAGCACAGCTCCGATATTATGACTGAGAGATGTTTTCCCTGATATGCTGAGACAATTTTTTGCATTTAATGCTGTTTATTCAAAGTCTGGCTTCGTAAGTATCTGAGACTTACAATTGCTCCCATTAGTAGAACTCAATATGAACCAAAGATATTGATTTCTATGATCTTCATTATTCTTTCAGAATCTGATATTCCCGCTGTTTGCAATTCTCTGTTATGTGACTAGCACTGACCTTTACTATCAACATGGTTTTAGTCTGAAAGCCATCTTAATCACTGTCATTATCGGAAAACAACTCATTAAGTTGATAAATTGCCTGTAGTCTTCTCTTTCCGTTACCTCCACAAGTTTGAATTCTAATTGTCAGATTTTAGAGTGCTGTGCTGCTTAAAGCCATCCTAATATTCAATAATTTTTGTCGTTTCCTTGAGTCCAGTTATATTTTTAAAATCCTATCATTCTCTTTTTGTTTCGTCTTTTGTGTAATTTAGGTAAATTCTTTTCTAATAGCGGAGTTGATTAATTTGATATAATTAAAAACAAATTTATTTTCAGACTGTAACCGGAATATAATGTATCGTGTCTCAATCATTTCAAAATAAATTAAATATGTCTGGTTAACAAATGAATTTTAAAATGTTGTCAATTGAAAGACGGATTGTGTTACCTAAAATATTTTGGATAACTTTAGTTAATGGACCGTTGGATAACTCTGGTTAATTCACTGTATAGAATCGCTATTTTGTCAGTCATCTAGTCTACTTATATTATTGTAATCATGTTAATTATAATTCTTCTAAGAAGCCTTGTAAGTTTCGTGTTGTAACCTTTTAAATGTAATCGAATCCAGCCATCTCGGTATTATTCATCCTGCTGCCAAGATAAATAGATAAATGTCCAGCGCAGAGAAACTCATCACACGTGGTACTGTTCAGTAGAGGGCATATGCATCTTTTGATAGATTTGATTTTTATTTATGTTGCTATATTTTCAATATATATGTAAATGAAATACTTAGCATAACTCGTAATAGCCTTCACAAGTACGCCAAATCCTAAATTATACATTAACAGTGCATGTGCACTCTATACACTAAACAAAGACATTACTTTTTTAAGGAGTAATTGATCTTAAATCAATTTCAAAAGTTCTTATTAATCATGACTAATCAATATTGATAGATAGGTAAAAGAAGGTATAATCATTCGAACTGATCAGCTAATAATCTATAATCGATATATGAATTCCTCCGTCCCTAAATATCTGCTATAATATCTGCGTCGTGACAGGAATTATGCCCTGGCTGCCTACTTGTATTATCCATACTATACCTATACATATTATACCGTAGAGTGTACTTTTTCATGATCTTGTTCCCTGCCCATTTCTAAGGCATTAGCTGTCACACGTCTTTATACGGAGTTCATCAACAACTAATCGCTTTTTGTAGCTATCCAAATTTAATCGATAAAAAGATATATTATTGTGTATAATTCTATTTATAACAATTAGTTTTTTAATATCTTTGACAGTCTTCAAATATTTTTCATTAAATTTGACGATGGTTTAAGTAGATTGATTATAATTGCCAACATCTGGTTGAAGTCAACTTATTCATGAAGCTTAGAAATCTTTCTTTTGAATGGACTTTCAATTTAATACTTCTTATATATATATAATGGATGAAACTGGTGGTCATTAATTATAAAGTAGAGTCTGCTTTGTTGCTAAAATACATTTGTACTTCTTCTCAAGAGATTATCGAAGATTTTTATATGTGCAATCTATCCTTATCACTTCAAAACCAAATACTCGGATATAATATGCTATTAAATTTGAAATCGGTTATAAAATAAGAGGCTTATTATATTATTTGTTAGTACTCTATGTATTTTTTAATGTCCAATTATTTTATTTTCTGTTAATTGAAAATGAAATCATATAATCCTTATTTTAATTGTTGGTTAATGACTTTCTTCAAACGACATTACACAGACTTGTTCAAATTATTAATTGATATTTTTTAATTGGCATTTTCTCTTCTGCTTTTATTCCTCTCCTTTTATCATTGTTCTTTTTATTCTTATTTTAAGTTGTTCTTAATGATTTTCTTCAACGACATTACGATAGCTTTGTTTGAAAAGATTATTTATTCTGTTTTTATTGCATGTCCTGCGTTGTATAATGTAACCGTAAAAGATTCCTTCCTCTAAACCTTAACTAACATTCGATGACTTGTATACTTTTAGTTTTGATTATGACTATTTTTAAATTAATTATATAAAGTAAGTGAAGTGCATTTTACTATTTTCATTGTTGAATAAATTGATAAATTTTATTTTCATTTAGTAAGTAAGGAGCGAGCCTATATTCTAAATATTCAAACATGCGCTATTTTTTCCATTAGACACTGATTTATTCGGTGTTTAGTTAACTGAATTAATGATAATAAAGTTGCCTATATTAATTGGGTCAAAGATCTGATCACCTCAAACATTAAATATTGACACGAATGGAGCCTCAATTTTGCCCTTTTGAGATTTATACAAAATTTAATCAATAACACTCAATTAAATTGTTCTTCTAATTTTTACGGGATCCAATATTGAAGTAGATTCAAAATATCAATAAATGTTTACTTAGTACTTGTAAGAAATCAATTATAATTTAGGCTAATAGTGTATGTACGCTGCTTCTCGTATTTTTCAATAAATTTAGTCTAAAAGCTCATATATTCGACTTTTGTTTGTCTATGTTACAATTTCAATATAATAAATATTGAACTCTTGCGATATTATTTCAAGAAATGTTTGTACCCAGTGCTCTTTGTGAGGAATATTTACACCAATGCTTGAAGTTGTTGCAATTTCACATTGAAAAATGTTACATTCCCTGGCAGAAGGATAATGGGTCCTTTTGAAGCATGTTTCTCTTAGTGTTTCGGAAAACTGCAGACTATTTTGGTTATTTATAAAAATTATAGTTTATATACAATCAAAGAAACGACTAAAATTGTAAAGGGAAATAATCAGATAGATAGATTTTGCTCTCATTGGAGCATCTTTATAAGTAAGACTTATTGAAAACGAATTATGAGTGTGTTACAAAATGTATCTTATATATATAATATAGATAGATTTCTTTTCTTTGCATCTTTCAAAATATTAAATCAAAATTGCTATTGATGAAAGAATTGTTCGCCTGTGTGCAGTTTATCTTGGTATTGTATTCCTCCTAGCCTTAAAATAGAATATTAGGACGAACCCATTTCTCTCTTGAGGTCGTGTTCCGTGTGAAGCGAATGACGTTAAGCTTGACTACACCCCTCCTTTCATGACACTAAGCCGATGTCGAATCCCTCCATTTGGCAGAGGTGGTCATCGCATATCGCATTTGATGTGCAGCTTACACCAGGCTTTCAAATCGATGAGACATTTGATCCGCCTTTTCGACGTTAGTCGTGTATGCGTAGCTAGCCGCGATGCATCAAAGAGCCACGAACGATACTGAACACGAGGAACCTTCCTATCTCCTGATTTGTCTTCCAAGAGATTTATCCCTCTCTCCTTTCCATGCTTCTTCGTCTTTCTCAGTTTTTTTTAAAAAAGGGTGAGCATAAGGTTTGATTAAATTTGAAGAAGACATCCACAAGGCTAAACCCCCTACTACTATGAGATTTACCTTTTTCGGTTCAATTACTATTTCTGTCATTAAAATATTAAATGTGAACTATTTTTGAATCTTTCTGCTGCTTAAGAACACGTTGTCATTTGAACAGGGCATGAACCACTACATATTTTAATTATTTTTTCGATTAGACTAACTATTCTAACATTTCTGTATCACTACAATAGATCTGTCTGCATTATATTTAATAAAACAGTTTCAAACATTATTAATTCCTTGTTTTAATCAACGACAAATATTTTCGAAGCAAGTATGCCGGTGTTGTTTTATTGATTTGGTGTGTTGCGAGATTAATCATTCTAAAAATTGTTTTTTTTTATCTTACTGACAAAAAACAATCACTTTTTATTGATTACTAGAGAATCATTAAAACACTATGGGGAGGAGGTTGTATTCTGGCCTCAAAATATTATCATCTCTCCTAGTTATTGGCAGCGGTAGGACATTCATTTAACTCATCAGTTTGATTATAGTTCAAATATTTAGGGGAAATTATTTGTTTAATTAAAAGAGTAATAAATGAATCAACAGTCCTGAATTATTTAAATAAAATCATTTGATAATTTTGCCTCATAATATGGACAATGTTTCAATTATTGTATCATTTTACTCTTTGATGGGTGATTTTAACCAAATTTATTTCGATAATACAGAAGAGTTTATTGAAGTTGTTGACACAATCTGATGCCTGGGATGATTTCTAAATGTTTATTTTTGCTTAAATACATTATCTCACTATTTAGAATGACAACCTTATAATCCATGTGTCTGGTAGTCTATTTATATTGTAAGTAGTATTATTGCAAGTAATAGATTGATAATAATAAATAAACGCATTTATATATTAAATTGACATATGAAAAAAAGAAAGGTGAAACTTAATACTTTTAAAAGCTTATGTAAATAGAATCTTTCAAATAAGCGTCTATATCAATTGAATATATTAATTAGCGCTTATAGAAACTGTATCTTTTAGTTAGGTGCCTTTTAAAATGTAACCTTTTAAATTAGCAAGTATTTAATTTGAATCGATTTGAAGATGATCCTGTCACAAAATGCTTTAACAAATAATTATGAGATTATTTAATATAATAGATTACAATATTCATAATCAAAGACAGACATTTATCGAAATACAAAGAAATTGTTAAAAGGACAAACTGTAAAAAGGTGTTTTTAAAATTATTGCTTATTATTTTTGTAATACTATTTCTAAAAAAACATCTAACATAAAAATAATTTAGGTAATATTGTCATTTTAATATATTTTACCTGTCTTTTTTAGTATATGTCTCTCTGACACACCTTATTAGATACGAATTTTTCCTTTTATTATCGATTAATAATTAATATGTTCGCTTGATGAACATAAAATTGAATATTTTAATATAGAAAATTGTAAGTTTACATATTATGTACGCATATAAGACAAAAAGACAAAAGTAAAGGAATATATGCGTTAAGATCGGGTTCATATGTGTACCATTTTATAATAATAGACTCAATATATTTTACTTTACACAATAATGTAATTTTTATACAGAAAATGTATCTACGAAATTACGGTTCTCACTCATGTTTAAATATAGGTACTCCTAAACATCTAAATTATTCACACTTTTTTCTTTAATGCAAGTTAAAGTTGAATACATAATGCTGTTAACTATGTACCCATACCCTTTCCTGTTTATAAGGAAACCAAATAGTTATGGCGGTATTTTCGATAACTTTGCATCTCATTAATATATTGAACTGTTTATTTATATTTATCTTTTCATAGTGGTCAATTTAAAATTATATTTACAAAAGGATCAAGTTATAAATCGTACACATTAATTCTTTAAATACCCTATAGTTCTGTATAAATTACAATTTGGCACTTTTATTTCATTTTATGGTCATTTTATTTTCTTTCCTTCCATTCTCATTTCCGATGTGAGCAAACAATTCTTTTTTTAATTTATTTCTCACTTTGTTTCATCATCTACAAATCAATCTGTCAATATATCGAAAGGTATATTGTATATTTTTAGATGCTAATTAATCACACACATGTTAAACATGGTAGTCTTGCGTTGCCTTCCATTCCTTATTCTCTAATAAAATAGTGTTTTTCTCTACCTCCCATTGTAACCATGTCAATGTTCCTTGCTCCCGACTTCCCATTAATCTTTCTGCATAGTCAGCAAACAGAAGCGTGTTTAATCACAAAATTAGAATGAGGTTTATGTCAAGATTCTTTTCCTCGTACGCCTATCGTTGTTATGATTGTGTAATAAACCTGTTACCATAGTTTTTTGCAACAATTCAGTTTCACTTTCTTTTTTCTTTTTTTGTATATTGTCGAATACTGCATGCGACAATTCTGGTCTATTAAAATTACATGTTAATACCTTTCAAAAAATTATATAATGAATTTTAAATGAAACGACATTCTACATCTGCTGTTCATAAATTTTACATCAAATGCAGATAAACTGGATTTTAAACAGGTCCTGACACGCCTATTCAACTTCTTTTGGGTTCCTAACCCTTTATAGAAACTATGAATAAGAATCTTTGAATAATGCATCAGTAATTGGCATCGTTTTCCATAAATATCATTGTTTATAAACTGTTCTAAAAAGTTTTCAGCTTTTCCCTATATCAACAAAGTTGTAACCAAAATGATAACGTATCGATTATTTATAAAAATAATTCCTTCAGGACTGAACTCATGTTATTTTCTCATGATTTGTTATTGTGAATTTTGATATAAAGGATGTATGTATAGTTGAATATAAGTTAAATAAGGCTTTATCGCTCCATTTGTTTCATTGTACACATGAGAAATGCACATGTTCTGGTAATTTATGAAGTTTTGACATAAAGAATGAAACCAGACTATAAATACACTCTATCAAAGTTTCAGAATGTTACGTGAGGGAATAACAATGCATTCGCCATAATAAAATGACATTAACCTCCCAAGTTATAGGGAAGGTATCCAGATATTTACAAATTTCCCTCACGATAATTTATCTTTAGGCTTGATCGTATTTATATTTTATAAAAAAAAGTATAAGTTAGTAAGTATGGGAGTTCTGTTATACGTATAGAAGCAAAATGATTCACTTTTGATGATGAGAGTTTCACATACATCTGTAAAAGTATTGTTAATAATGCACACATTTATAAATCACCGACAGTATCATTAACAAAATATGTCCTCTATAATTACTTATCGATGAGCAGCAGGGGGGAATCATTCTAAATCTGAGTTTTAGAATCATTTTCTTCAGCTGGGTTCTTTCTTTTTTTGCCTCCTCACTACAACGTATGAGGTGTATAACAACCACTAACCTAAACTATATAGCGAGAATTTTCTTCTCAAATGTCTTCGGCCTTTTGTTTTCCTATCTGCCAACACTCCCCCCTATGCTACCAAGAACCTTAGTGAAAAAACTGTGCCACTTAAATGTCAACAAAAAGTAGTAAATTATGGAACTATATATGGTAATTTTTGTCTTTGAATGATTATTTAAACATGTCCAATTTTTGTCTTTGAATGATTATTTAAACATGTCCTTTTCTGAACCAACCACTGTTATGCCATATTATTTGATTAATTTTAACAATTAATATTTCATGTACCGTATTTCTCAGGGTATAAGCCCCCCCCCCCCACCCTTCTTTGAGCCTCAAAAATGTAGATTTTTGTATGACCAAAATCTTCTAATATTAAATATTATAAGTATATTAAATTTACTCATTTAAAAACATTAAGTACCTACTATCCAATGTCTTATAATAAATATAACTACCTATCAACAAACATATATTTGATTAGGTAGGAGGTATATATTAGTTTATTTTGAAACGTTTGTCAATTATTTTTGCCTATACCTATGTAGTACCTATACCTATGTAGTACCTATACCTATGTAGTACCTAAACGTATGTAGTACCTATACCTATGTAGTACCTATACCTATGTAGTACCTATACTTTTTTAGTACCTATACCTTATCATCTATTCGGTCACTAATTAAATTCGATTTCTGTCAAGTAATGTATGTCAATTTTTTGTTGTTTTTTTTCGGACTCACGTATAAGGCCTCCCCCTTACTTTGAGTGGCAAATATTTGGTTTACAGGGGGGGGTTTTACGCGGAGAAATCCGGTATGTAACACGTTGTTTGTTTATATGATTTATTATTTCAAGGTTGAATAAGTTATATTATTTATTGAATATAATTTCTTTTAAAGTTACAGTGTAACCAATTTTTCGATAAATTGTTTCCAACTGTAAATCGCCAGTGGTTTGTATCAAAGTTGCGGTAATCAATACGATTTTGGAATGAGGAAGTAATACAAAGTAATTAAATTAGATTCTCTTTTTGTTCCCAGTAAAAACTGTATTTTCGAATCATGAGAATTAAATTAGTTTTCATTAGTTGATGGTTGTGTAGTCATTTTGTGAAGAGGTTCGTTTTATGACTCTCTCTCTCTCTCTCTCTCTCTCTCTCTCTCTCTCTCTCTACGACACATTAAGCAATACCAAATAATCTTTTTAGTTTTATTTTATATCTTAAGTTATGTTCAACCAATAATAAATGTTTTTATTTCCTTACATTTTAATCGTTTTGTGGTTTTTCGTTTTAAAGAAACTGGTAACAAAATATCCATGTAATCATATAAAAAAATGGGTACTGCATTGCAATCCTGAATTATTTTTATTATACTGAAAATGTTTATTTATAATTATCCTGTTTTTAGTTTATTATGATGCCATTATTAAATTAGGTTACTAATTAAATTTATCAAGTTGTGATTAAATATGAATATGGCAACAATTTTGAAATTTATTAAATATTATTTTAAAAAAAACAATTTTTTTCTCACTTTGTCATTTGCTCCTTCTCTGATTTTAATGTCTCATAATTGAACGTCTGAATACTTTTAATTGTATTTAGAATTTTACCGATTTTCCTAGTCAAGTAGTTTATTATTATAAAATATTATCTATACATACTAATTTATATTTTTTTTATAAAACAGAGTTAACTAATCTGCCTCTTTCAAATGAAGTTATTTTACCTTGAGAACATATTTGATCTCAGTATGTAAGAGAGAGACACGCGAAGTTTAGACATGTGTCATGGAAGGCTCCCTAATTACCTAATTAATTAAGAGACGTGTCTTTCTGGGAACAGCATGGAATCTTGTGAGCTTGGCCGGCCCCCGTGTTATTGGTTTAAAAGGGTGCTCCAGGCATTCTTCCAGCCTGGATTATTCTTTTGTTTCTTTCCAAATGACTGCCTTACGTTGTGTTTTTTCTTCATGTTGTATGATAAGAGGGTATCTCTGGTAAATTAACTGCGAATCCATATTTTATATTGTTTGAAATAGTAAGAGTTTTCTTAGTCATGGACGAAAATCCCTCCACATATATAGTTTTATTGAACTATTGTAACAAGATTGACATGTACACTTGAGATATTCATCTTTATATGCTTCAATTTATTTCGTTAAAATAAGTGGATTTAAAATTCAAAAAAGGCAAATATAGTTATTAACTTATAGTATTAATCGTTATTTGAGCATAAAATTATGTGACCATGTGTTCAAATTATGTAGACGAAATATGAAACAAGTTTGACAGGTTTCTTTAAAGCACATATGGTCGCTTGTCATTCAAAATCGAAAATTGGGACATTACGTGTCACTTCATAAAACTAGACTATTCACAATTAATTTGTTTCGTGGAGGAGAGTCTGTTTTGGGCTATGGATCCTTCCTTTGATTTTTCAAATGCATTGATAAATATTAGATATTTATTATTATTATTTAATATTATGTTTTTTATTAATATTAGTTTTAAAATAATACACAACGATCATGTAAGAATTCTGTTTGAAAAATTTCGGTTCGCTCCTTTAATCGACGTCGGTTATTAATAATATGACTAATTAATTTATTGAATCGTTTCTATTGTATGTTGTCTTTTGGCTTTTTATCAAAGTATTTTAAAAAGTATTTCGTACGGTTGGAATATCTGAAAAATTGAAGACTAGAAAAATATCTCTCCTTAAAATCTAATTATAAATTTCATCTCTTATTATTATGTAGCATATGAGATACTGCTAATATGTCTGATTTGTTAATAGATACCCGAGATTAATTTGGGAAGATTAGAAAGTTTTCGTGTAAAATGTGTGTTTTGTCGAAAAAGGTTTTTCCAGATTGTTTCACGCGAGCGGCTTTGATAATTATGAAAATTTAGACTTTTTTGGCGGTTTACTAATAACATATACTCTTAACGTATAGTTCAAAAATATAGAATACATATTTACGAATATGATAATAAAATATTCTTGTAATTGTTTGAAATGAAGGCTTATAATCTTTTGACCATACGAATCTTTTCATTGTATATTTGGTATTTTTATTTAAATATGACATCGATTATGAAGATGATAGAATTTTCAAAACACAACATCTGTTTAATGGAAGCTCAAAAGACTTCTTCTATCTAGTATATATCATCGGCGACTTTAAGCTCAGATTTCCATTAAGTTGCCGTAAAAGAATTCCTCCCAGGGGTTATCGGTATGTTGCTTTGAAGTTTGAGGACGAGAGTCAATAAAATACACTTGACTTATGTTTCTTAGTTGAACAATGAATTGACCAGATCAATCTTTCTCAAATATTATCCACGCCATATTCGGCGACTTTTTAATACCTAATTTTTTAATGAAAGAAGAATAAGTGAAATCTTAATCATAAACTTTTTAAACCTATTTTAAAATTAAATTATTGAACAGTTTTTTTCTAAAATTCTAACGTGTTCTATGCTATCATTTCAGCTTAACAGACAGCATTTTAGGTATATCGCATCCGTCATCCACCTCAGTATCTCAACCATCACCACCTTTCATTCATTTCTCCATCCACTCTCTACTCGAAAGGAACATGGGGCAGAAGAACGCGAAACTTCGACCCGAGCAGATGGCCGACCTGCTGCATCAGACCAACTTTACCGAAGAAGAACTACAAGAATGGTACAAAGGCTTCATCAAGGATTGTCCCACGGGAAATCTCAACGTTGAAGAGTTTAAAAAGATCTATGATAACTTCTTTCCCTGTGGGGACGCCTCAAAGTTTGCCGAGCATGTGTTCCGCACCTTTGACAAGAACCACGACGGAACTATCGATTTCCGGGAGTTCATCTGTGCGCTTAGCGTCACTTCGAGGGGCAAACTCGATCAAAAACTGAAATGGGCCTTCTCCATGTACGATCTTGATGGAAATGGTTACATCTCACAGGTGGAAATGCTGGAAATTGTTTCTGTGAGTGGAAAAAATATTTATATTATCGGTTTAAAATAAGATAAATTTGTGAAAACAATTATCTCCTAGCTCAACACCATACATGACTACAATCACATCATCTCCTAGCTCTCTACATCATCTACATGTGACAACATCACACATGACTACAATCACATCATCTCCTAGCTCTCTACATCATCTACATGTGACAACATCATACATGACTACAATCACATCATCTCCTAGCTCTCTACATCATCTA
>JAUZNC010032580.1:3321-18541 GCA_034780395.1 Vannuccia rotundouncinata
TGGTGATGGTGGAGTATTAATGTTGGTGATGGTGGAGTATTAATGTTGGTGATGGTGTAGTATTAATGTCGGTGATGGTGGAGTATTAATGTTGGTGATGGTGTAGTATTAATGTCGGTGATGATGGAGTAATACTATTAATCCAATTTTGTATTTTCAACTTTCAAAATAATTGTTTTCAGTAATACATATCAAAAAAAATAATTTTTATACTCACAACCATTGTGTAAGAAAATCCAGATATTTTTATTACGATATATAAAACATTTGTTCTATTAATTAATTCCTTTTGTAATATAGATTTTATAAATTAAATCATAACGTGCACGATTCTTTTAATGTTAGATGTAAACAAACAATCCTCAAAATTGCAACTGTAATGTAAGAGACCCTTAATCGGTTTATTGATATTTAAGAAATAAAATAGGTCTACGTTAGTTCGAATATAAAAAGTAAAAATCGATCAATGTATTAATTTATTAGGTGACTAATAGTATACTGAAAATTTCTAGAGCATAAATAGAGCACAAGGGATATAATCTGACTCCAAGGTTCAAGTTTCATATGACTATATGCACTTTTTATGCACTCTCGATATACACCTAGGAAGAATAATAGATAAATAATGAAGATTATCGCCCATATAGTAAAATCGATTATAGCAAATTAATGATTGAATTTTTCATCGACATTACACTATTATATGATTTTTAAATGTTTGCAACAGAATGATCCTTTTTATCAATATTTTTATTGCCAATAATCAATATTGTTAGATATAGTCAATTGCTTTCAATAATTGTTTTGTTAAATATGTTTATCATTTTGTCATTAAACTATACCTACTATATTTATAGATATATAATGATTTAGTTTGGTATTGAATTATAATTAGAAGTTTAATACTATCGGGAGATATTCAACATTTTGAAGGAAATAAACAACTTTTAAACTCCCTCTAGAGCGTATAAAAGTGCATAAATATATTTTACTTAATCTTTATTATCGAATAATAATGTTTGCCAATTTAATATAGAGATTTGATTTACCCTATCCATACCGGGGGTGGCGTGGAGGTGAAGCGATTCGGCCCTCCCCCCCCTCTGTAATTTTCGCTGGCATTTTTATTGAACAATTTGACAATAGTAAACTGTCATCACTTTTCTTATAATGATGTTTTTTTACTTTTAGCGCAAATGTACTTTCATAGACCTACGTGGATGATCATAAGAGTAGTTCTGTCCCATCACATAAAATTTCCCATTTTTCGAAATTTTACAAAAACGGCCGTACTATAAATGTAAATCACGGAGTAGTTTATATTCTATGATAATCAGCTAGATAAAATTATACCAAACTTGAATCCACATTAAAATTTTGAATGATTCGAAGAAAATCTTTTTGTTGAAATTTTAAATAAAAATATTTTTGAATTTTGGAAAAAATAATTATACATTTTATTTATTTTATAAATTTTTTAATTTTGATTTTTACAATTTTTGCTAAATTATCCAGTAGAAAGCATGGATTTATGCCTCTATCTACGCAGTGTTATTTTAAATAAACAGTTCTGGTGGAAAGAATGAAGTGTAAATTCTTCAGGATTAAATCTCAGAATATATCAAATTCGTCGGGATGATAGGTAATAGATTAAGATTCAACACAGTGAGATGAATTAAAATTTATAGATTCAGAGAATTTTGTACGGATTTTATAATATTTTCACGATACATCGGTTGAAAAATATAAATACAAGGTAATATATGTTCAAAGAATCTAACTAGTTAATAATAAATATATTATTTTTAAACGTCATCCAATATTTCACAATAGACGACTTCTAACTTTAAACGTGCAAAATACCACAGTATTTAGAATACAAATTTTATTTTACCAAAAATTAATACGAATTTATTGATATGTATAAAGCTGAATATCAACATATCTTCAAAAAATTCAAATGGAAATGTTGAGGTTTATTTCATGGAGCAAGCACAAAAAATTTGCAATATATATTTTTTTAAATTTTGAACTATAAAATATCTTGTCCTTAACCAAAATTTACGCCTTAAGAAAACAAGAAAGACTTTGGACAAAAATGGTTTAATATGACATACAAATGTGACATAAAGAAATGCTTATCTAGCATTTTTATATTATTTGTTTTTTTCCCAAAAACGTAAAATAAATCTTCTATAAATGGAATACAGAGTTGTAAAAAGTAAACCATTTTATTAAACCATCAAGAATATCACTTGCTATAAACTATGTTAAATATGTATCCGCTCAGTATCAGTATATCAGTTTATAGATAACACCTTATATTTGCCAAGCTATTCAAATGTAATTTCATTAGTTGACTTCTAAAAAGTTTGATTCATTTTCATTTTCATTTTGAACTTCATTTTCATTTTCTATTACTGTTTCATTATCTTTAGGTAAATCTAACGCTGCTTCTTCATAGTCATTGACTAAAGTTGCAATATTGTAGAGAGCTTCGGAAAACTCAACTTCTTCCAGACCATCGCCAATAAACCAGTGAACGAACGATCGCTTGGAGTATAGAATGGAAAACTTCTGCGTTAATTTGTGAATTACTTCACTAATAGCGGTTGTGTTCGTCACCATTGCCGCGTCCCTATTGGAAGTTGTGATCAGGCTGCCTGGCATCTGCGTTGAGGGCTGATTCACAAGTCCAATTTTAAATCCTGTTGGACACCACTCAACAAAGTTAATCAAGTTTGGTTGGGATCTAAGCTCTGATATCGCCTTGTAGATATCTTGCGGTGTGACCTCACCTCTGTATATAACGGAACATGACATCAACCGGCCGTGGGCAGTGCTGCATTTCACCATTTGGTTGTCGGGCTCGTAAAGATACCTAGTAATTTTGGCTGTAGACAAATTCTCATGATTGCCCCGGTTGTTGCTAATTAGAGGTGAAAAATTTACTATGGGAAAGTGAATACGGGGATAGGGTACTAGATTAACTTGCATAGAATCAAAGTCATTAGAAAGGGTGTTTTCAAATCTCTTGGCGCAGGTTAGGGTGGATGTGACCTGGGCAATCATACGATTGAGGTGGGTAAACGTAGGAACTTCCATGGAAAGGTACTTTTCACAAATGCCATAGATCGCTTCGTTGTCAAAAAAGAGGCTCAAATCAACATCCTCCATGCAGAAATGTTCACAAAGAATTCCATTGTACGGCTCCACGGTTGACACTGCCAAACTTGGAGATGGATATATGGGTATTTCTATCCTGGTGATTTTGGAATAATCAGCTAGATGTTCGAATAGGGCCGACGTTACACCAGAACCCGTGCCTCCAGTTAAAGAGCGAAATATTAAAATGCAATCTGGACGATCGGCGACTTCCAACGATTTTCTGACCCGCTCCGCTGTTCGGTTGGCTATCGGACCACCGAGTGTGAAGCAACCACGAGCAAAATTATTGGAAGCATCCTCCTGGCCGCTTATTAGGTTATCTGGATGAAAGAGTTCCATATACCTGCCATTTCGAATCTCGTCTGTAATAATAAAAGAATAATATATATGGATGCATTTGCTGTTTATTTGAAAATAATAAATTCAAATTATTGTTTTTCTATTCAAATATAATATTTGTTCAGTAAAAGATGCCACACTGAAGTTTGTGTTAATATTTTCTCCATAACATTATAAATACCTTCCGGTTGGGGGGTTCAAACGTTGTGTTTTAGTCATCTATGGTGAATTTTACTGTTTTTAAGCGTTTTAAATAGTGCATTTAATTAATATTACCAATTGGAGTGGGGTCAAGGTCTAACATGATTGACCTCGAAAGGTATCGCTGGCTTCGTATTTCTTGGAAAAATGTATTAAATTTACAGTCAACAACATTATCGTAGCCTTGCGATGGGAATCCAGAAGGCGTAAGATTGTGCTCAGCACAAAAAAGTTCCCAGACAGCGCTCGCCAGTTGGACTCCAGCCTGACCGATGTGCAGACTTATACATTCGCTCTAACAAGAGAATATAAGACAATATCCTTTTAAGATTAAAGGATTTGACTATTGGGGAACTTGCATTGTGTATTAATAAACTTCATTATCCTAATTTTAAAATATGGCTACACATTTTTGTCACAGATAAATTATATTTTTATTTTAACATTTTTGCAAAATATTTTACCTTTTAAAAATTATTATTGTGAAGATTTTCTTATAATTAAAATGTCACAATGGATTTGTTTGTCGAATATTTTGGTTTTCCAATGGATGTTGGAATTAAATATATTCATAAAATTATGATATATTTAAAAGATTATAACCACATTATGTACAGTTTTAAACATTTAAAAATGGATACAATATGCTTTAAAATGGAATGGTAAAACTTTACACAGTTTTTGGAAAACGTTTGTATAACAGTTTTTTATAATTGTTTTATATCTGAAATTAATTTGAATATATGTAAGAGAAATAACTTACCATGTTACTTTTTAATGTTTTGTAATTAATATACAATACTAAATAAATTCCGCTCCTATTTTAAGAATTTGATGTGAGCTAGCTTAAAAAATGATATAAGTTATATTAAAATTTTATATCATCAATCAATAATACTTATTTATAAACAATTCATTTATTGTAAATACCAGATAACATACTTATTTAATGTCATTTAAATACCATAGATTTTATATAGAACTGCTTATAGATTGGAAAAATTAATTAAATTTGATAATCTAGACAAGACAATGTTTTGAAAATACTCCTTCAAATATAATTTATTGTGATGAATCGATTCATATTTTAAAGTTTTATTTATATTTCTAATTACTTAATTATTTATCTTATTTTATCTAAATCTACAACTTAAGGTTGTTAGCTCTCTATGTTCAATAACATATTAAGCGGGCTACATACATTAATGTGGGTATATCTAAACTAAATAGGAATATTGGAACCTCAACAAACTAAGGATTTTGTAACATCGTGTAGCACCGCCTCGACTTAATCCGTAGCTGTTACAATCTGCGGAATATGAAGTTTCAAAAATCGCATAATTTTATCAATATTCTCCTTCTAAGTCTCCTGCATTCATAACCTTCGCTTCTTTATAAACCGCACAATCGGAAAATGGGCTAAGGATGAGAAATATGATATTTTATGTAAAAAAATGTAGTTAGAGGCGGTATTTAAAAGTAAGGCTGTCGTTTAAAATCTATTAAATATTTTGAAAATATGTCGTTTCTTATATATGGTTTCGAATTAATATATAATATATGTCAATTTTCATAATCTTACCTATAATGAAACGTTAAACATAAAGTTTCATAGACATATTCATACTGTAAATGCGCAGTGATTAAAAAAATACATGTTTGCTATTTAACGTTTGTTGTTAAGTTTGGTGTAGGTTGTATAAAGTTATTGTTTGATGTTCTTTACTTAGTTCGTTATTTGTTATTTTTATTTGTTTTCAGTTTTCAGTTTTTAGTTTTATGAAGTTTTGTGTTTTATGTTTGTTGTATAAAGTTTAATATTTGTTATTTGATGTTCCTTAGTTATTTATAACTTATTAGTTTTTAGTTTTTAGTTTTCAATATTTAGTTATAATGCGCAATATTGCTATGGTTAAAAGAATGTCACAATAAAAGAAGAGGAAAGAGTCGAATTTCGATTCTACACCCCACTAGAACTTTCTACTACATCTCCAAAAGTATTTTAAAATTGATTATATTAATTGATTATTTAATTTTAATGAAGAGGAGACAATACAAAACATTGACTTATATATTATCTAGACCGGCAATCTAATCAGAAAAACGTTCAAAGCGCATTTCAATTATATACGGTATTAGTTTCGTTTTAAAGCTGGTATTAAATCAATATTATATATTTGAATTGGCTTTTGATCATTATATATTGATTGAATTCCCTCTTGAAAACGAAACTAATACCGTATATAATTGAAATGCATTAACAACTCCCAGGAATTTGGTATTGATTATCGATATAGACATATACCTCCGCTGACGTTTATTACTATTGAATGTAGGTCAGTTTGCCGGTCTAGACAAATAATATTAAAGTCATTGATACCATAGAAATATAATACATATAATAAATATTATTTTTATTTCTATAATGGATAATTAATAACAGAAAGTAAGATATCATTACAATCCAGAATCCATCTTCAAAGAGGGCCCCCCACACGGATACCTATCTCATCCATTCTTAACACAGCTGATATTTTCAAAAAAGCGATTTCTGTCTAATCCAGTTTATCAAAAAGGCCATATAAATCCGTACCCAACCCCACAATAATACTTTAAGCAGCAATTTCAAAAAGGCTATACTATACCTAAGGTATAAACTTATACATTTAAATCGCAACAAAGTTCGAAATAACCGATTTGCACTAATTGCTACTTATACCTTAATAAACTTAATTTTGTGATTAATAATTTAATTTTATCCCAGTATTCTTTTACATGTCTTTAAATCATAAATTAATAAAAAATCATGTATATATATACCATAAAGATTTATTAAAACTTCAATATTGAACAATATTTTTTAAACATTAAAATAGAATAGGAATACCTATTTATTATAAAAATGGCTTAGCATTAAGGTACATACTGTATTTCTACAAGTCATGCTGCCACAGCAGTATGTATTTTTATCACAGAAATCTAAGTAGCTTTGGCATTTGATACATCTGTGGAAAGGGAACTCATAGCGGCATTCAAAGCCACGGCAGCATCGGTATCCCAGACAAAAGCCTCCCATAGTCTGGCATTGTAGAGTGCACGCATCACACTGGTATTTCAGAATGACTGAAAAACCATTAAATTGTCCAATTAATGTTTCATTTTATGTTTAACAGTCATGGGAGTTTTAATTTTAAATCATAGATTTTTAATACGATTTCTTTACAACTTTTAGAAAAACAACAAAAATTATAGAAATGTAATTGAAATACAGAATACTCTGCTTAAATAATTGAAAAATAGAACAATCTAATTTAAATTGCTTTCATATTATATAATTTGTATTTATAAATATGTTTTTGTATAATACTGTTTAGAAATTATCGCTTATTTATTTTACAGTGTATTAAAAATAAATGTTATTCTAAATAATTATATTAGTTTTGCACATCATAATTTGCAACACGTACTATGCAATTTGAACGTTGATGATCATGAGAAAATAGGATTCATGCCCTTAAAAAAAACACAATATAAATGTGGTTCAAAATTAGTAGTTTTAATATTCGTATAAGCCTAATGAATTCCTCAAGATAGAATTTTTAATTAGTTGAAGTTTAAATTTCTATAATCAAAATTAGATTCTTCGATTAATAATTTGTGAATTAAAAATGCTACCTAGACAATTATAATCATTGCATGTAACATTAAAATAAAATTATGCTAAGTAATTTTTTAAGGCGTCTACTTATAAATAATTGGCCAGTTGGACCGGCCAATACTAGCCCCTAATATTGGGTCAGTGGTTTCTAGTACCGCATACATTATATTATTAAAAACATAATTATTTAATAACCTCTTTAACCTTAATACTCAAAAATATTTGGCTACAAGTATTCATTTTTATTTAGCGTGATTAAATTTTTGATAATTAGTTTGTACTTTTAATATTTTATTAATATTTTCAATAAGATTTTAGATTTAATCCTTTGAGAAAAATTAAAAAAAACTGCCCAAACATATTTTTAGCCCTTTTATATATTTGGAATTACAAAAGATCTTTTTAGATGTTTGTATTTCCATTTATATATATTATATTTAACAGCTATAGGTACATTATAAACTATTAACAATGTGAAAATGTTAACGAAATTAACAAGCATTATAATAATAAGTATATTCACAAAAACTGTCTTATATGTATATAAACAAATCCATGTCAGTCAAATTATTTATTGATTAGTAGCTAATTAACCCACGTTCAAATTCGACAACCAAATCTTGAACAGTGCATATCATAACAACACTTGTTTCCTCCTCCATGGCATGGTTCTAAAAATGGAATGCACTTCAAACATCTGTGATAAGGGAATTTATAGAAGCAGTAGTATCCACGACAGCAGATATATCCATAGCAAAAGTCTTCCGATATTCCGCACTTTTTAGTGTAAAAGGATTTAGCTGTAACTAGAAAAATATCGGATCAAAGATTGAATCAAACACTTTGGTAAAATGTGTTACTTTGAATAAATTGTGAAAATACAAATGATAAGGAATTTCTATGAGTTGATCACTTAAATAAAAATTAAATGGAAAATCTATATTTCTAATTGATGAAAATATTGTCAAAATGAATTAGTTATTTTAAAAATTTGCATTAAATAACCCTCTGTGATAATAGTTAAGTTCAATTAGTCCAATAATTGTTCTACACTTACCGTTGAAATTGGCGAACTTGTGGCCTCAGAGTAAACATTCATATTTTTGCATTCACAGTAAGGTTTAGTAATAATTACTCAAAATGCATAATTACTTCGACGTTCAAAAAGTTAACTGTGTTAAAATCCTTTTTGATAAAGTTAATTAACAAACAAGAAACTATAGAAAACATTACTCATAAGTAGTATAAGATAGTGACTTTCAAATCAAACAAGGACCTCCTCCCGCATCTTGCCAAAGTTAATATTTCAAAATTTCTAAAATCAAAATTTTTAAATTTTGCAACAAAAAATTTAATTTAAAAATTAATAATAATTAAAAATTAAAAGCAAAATTTAACATTTTGGCGATAAATTCAAATTTATATAGTGTAGTTGAACACGATGCGGTGCTTGATTATTTTGATTTCAGATAGACAGTAACGTATTTTAATAATTCTAAGGGCGAATAGTTTAATGGAGAATTGGATTTTACAATTAAAAAATTGATAATTATATACCTGATTGCTACTTATTGATTTTTGCAAAACAGTAATTGATTTCAATAATTTAGTGGCTATAGTAGTATTTTGCATAAGGAGAATTTGAATTTACTATTAAAAACTTGATTAAATTCATTTGTCGGAATTTTTCGGACACTTATTGAATTTTAACATAACTTTGATTTTTTAGCCATACAGTAAGGGATTTTAATAATTTAATTGCTATTAATATTAAATAACATATGGAGAATTCGATTATATACTCCAATAAAACAAAAAACATCGGCACTAACTTTAAAAAATTAAAAATTTTACAAATTTTATTGGAGTGACCTTTCATGACCTATTACCATATATCATAAATTAATTCCTACTCCACCCACACCCACACCCACACCCACACCCACACACACTTCCATCCACATGGAATTTTCTGAAGATTAAATTTTTTTGTGGATGTATCGCGATTTTGACTCTACTCCCACGCATTGCAACTACTCCCTCCAACGCAATCCCTATAGTTTCAATAACGCCTGTGTCTCCACCCATCCAATATTAGAAGCAAGATGATCACGCGTTTCTTCACAGCATGTTTTCAGATTTTGGGTATAGTCGAGAACTTTATTTTTGACTGAACCCTTCGGATTATTGAAGATACGACTCATGAATAGGAGAGTTAAGTATTTGGAGGATTTGACGTCCATGAAGTTGATAGATTTCTACTGAGAATTAGCGCAGTGGTGACGAACCCCATTTGATGAGCTAAATTATTGGCTTGATTGAAAACTCGATAATATAATCTGAAGTAAATGAAGCCATTGCAGTAGAGGGAGAATATACCGACAGGGAGAAGACCGTCAAATAGCTATTAAGAAAGGAGAATGAAATAAATTACCCACACACCTTATATAGCATAAATTTTAGTTACTGAAATATTATTGGTCCAAACAAATTATTATGGTAGGGTGCAACATTGAATTTTACTATGGCATTGTGTTGGAGGGGGAGTCTTTGTTTGAGTTAGAAGTCACTTTCTCATACTACTTTTATAAATGAGAAAGATAAATTTCTGATATTCATCTACATGTTGCATTTGCTATTAGAGATCAATTATTGTGTATAAATTTGATTTTTGATTTAAACTTGGAATGAGCATTTATTAAAAGAAGATAAAGATGTATTTAAAAATCTTTGTGTGTAAAATTAATATTTTTTTTATAAAACTTGAAAAATGTTTTATTATGCATTAATAAGTCATTGGAAAAGAAAAAAAAGTCTTTCGCTTCGTACTTAAGAATTTGATTAACGACTTTTAACATGTTTTTTACAGCAGATTTTAAAAGCGGTACAACCATAATTACAACGCGCGATGATTTCATAAGCCAATTTAATTCTTTAATGTTGAGTATAAATTAATAGCCACATTATTAACCAAATCTTTTACAAAAATAATAAACAATAGAATGTAGGTAAAATAGATGACTATGATAATTACAACCTAATCGCTCCAATTACAAAATACATAGTTTTCAAAAAAGCCGCTTTTTCAAATTAAAAGAACGCGGTACGTTTGGTCACGCATGATAGGTATGTAAAGAACATCGTAAAAGGACTTGGTATTTATTAGATTATTAGATTAAATAATAAAATTATGAAAAAAAAATAGTTTATGATAGTTTGAAAGTAGATATTTTATTTGTAATTACGTTATGTTTGTCCCAATGTTAACTATATTTGAATCATTTCACTTTTATACTTTATCTAAACTACCCAACTTACTATAAAGATCTATTTTAAAAAGGACTTAGATCCTTCAATATACAACAAAAAAATATATATTTGAGCAAATCTTCTGATTTTCTGAATTTTTCCACTCTGACAAATAAAACTGTTTCATTTGCAAACTAATGTGGTAGATTTGGTATATTATAGAGCTAAGGATTATTTTACACAATAAATTAATTGGAATAATTAACAATCAATTGTGTATATACGTAAATTTTGTATCGTGAATCAATTTCCTATTATTGGGGTGTCACTTAATATTCATTCAGGAGTGAAGATTGCGCCGATAACAATTTTTTTTAAATATCGAATTAATGAGCGATCAAATTTCTATGGATCAAACTATAAATTCTACATTTTTTATGAATTTAATTGAATTTTGGCATTAAATTAAACTATTATATTAAAATATTTAATTGAATTAAATGTATAAGGAATATCTGATAATTATTTGTAGTTAATTTAATTTTTTATAAAATATAAACTTACGTAATAAGAATAAAATGAGCACACAAACTGTGTACAACAATGACTTCATTGATTAATTTCAATATTTAAACTTTTTTCAATTGAATATCTTCTTTAGTTCTGAAAATATTAAAAATAATAAATATATTATTTAAACAATAAATAGAATGTTGGACATAACTATACATTTTAATTCTAATTTGTTTAGCCAAACGCTCACAATATTTTATTATCTACAGAGAAGTCATAATACTAGACGGTACCTTAATTTTCAATTATCAAATATATAATTGATGCACAAGGACTTGATTGTAAATTCATATACTTATTCTGCATATAGCATGAGTAGTATGTAAGTAAGATCTCCCAACCATACCACCTTCCACCTCAACCCCTCTTCACTCCCCTCCCCCTTCCATCCTCTTCCCTTCCAGTTTATTGTATCATCTGTTATTTCTTACTTCAATGGTTCGCTTGAGACTTCGTTGTGGAGAGGATGGTACATGGTCGACGCAAGTGTTGCATGAAATTAATAATTTGGAGTTTATATAGTAAATGACTCAGGCCGAGATGCCTCTCGAAGATCAGGTTTCTGAGACTTCTACATTATCGAAAGAATAGGAGAAAGAAGTAGAAGATGTAATGTTAGATCAATTTTTTGTAATGCTTGAAAAGAGAACCATCCATTGAGAACCATTCATCTTTCGTAGAAGATGACCAGCCGATTCATCGCAGTGGCTAAACGGACTTGCACATTATTCCGATAAATTGATTGACTGCCATTACAACGACAGAGGCATCACAACCATCTACCGCAACGGCAAATTTATCTAATTATAAACAGACTAGTACTTTTATCTATGGTCAATTTTCCAAATCTTTCAAACCATTAACGGAATTTAAGTTTCATCGCAAAACCTGTTACCCGACTCACATTCAAAATATGGTGGAATATTTTGATGCTGTTGTGCACGTGTATGAAGCTCGATTCGTCTATTCAACCTGAGAATTTCTCCCATTGATTTCAAGTAAAATTGACCGAGTGCTTTATAGGGAGATGTGAAGAGTGTAGGGTTAGGCTTTGCTACAACTAAGAATTATTGAATTCAATTTTAAGAATAATTTATTATGCGTTCAAAAATTCATATTGTCTCAAATTCTGCCGAAGTGGCTTCCCATCCATTATTTGTTTATTTACATTTACCAATCTGTTAAGCGAGTTGGATGATTTTGTGAAAAACAGCAGCAGCAACTGGTTAATTAAGACAATTGAGTTTTTTGATCTCGGTATAACAAAGTACCTAGTCGTCGAAGTCATTGTTATACATATCTCCCCACACCGTATCAAGGGGAAGAATACTGTTATAAATGTAAATAACGTTGCCGATTCTAGAGATTGCTTTATGTATGCTGTTTAATCTGTTTTACATTATGATTACATCGATGGTGCCCATAAAGGACGAAAATCTATATACAATCTTTATGTTGAAAATCTCGATTTTAGAAACCTCTCTTTTCCCATCATTGCTTACGCATTTCTCTTTTTGAACGCCTCCATCGGGTACTTTACGTACACTTATTGGAGTGGCAAAACGACAATTAGTCTCATCTAGTTCGCACGCTAACTTGTTCTGGTTATCCTCGTACTATAGGTTCTGATGTGATTCCACGAGTGTTTAAAATTCTCCCTGTCAAGTTGGAGACAAGCCAGCCCATTATGGGAGAGTAGTTAATCTCGACAGACTACTAAATTCCAAGGGAAGCATAAATCAATCTCGCCGTGGTTCCAATAACTGTGAATGCTGACTGCAACCTTTAAAATACATCAGAATATTAGACAATCATCGAGAATTCTGTTATAAGGGCAAATATTAACAAGCAGTCCAATGAATTCTCAAAGTGGCAGGCTATCCAATGACTGCCCTATGTAATATATGCTGATATAGAAATTCAACTTATAAAGGAAAAGAATAACAGCAGTGTGAAGAGCAGCCCATTTCTTCACGTCCTCATTCAGGACTCAAAGAAACACCACTACCTGATAATTATCTCTTATTTGTTGGCGAAGATTGTGTGCACACTGCTCACTGCTATGAAATTATTACAACAATTGTCAAAGCAAGTCTACGACTTTAAAAAGAAAAACGTACACAATCCTTGTTTAATATCAGTAAGTGAACAGAACGGGTCAAAGGACATCATCACTTGGCTGGTAAGCATAATTATTTCACACAAACACATACACACATACACTAAAATATTAAATGCTTCTTATTTATAGAAAATATCCTGTAAAGAATGTAATGGAGAGATGAGGTGTCATAAGAATTAAGTTCCAATCTTTTTTCATAATTTCCGGAACTATATAATCTTTGCCGAAGCATTGGGCAGAATGAAGTACTAGGAGCCATCAGTTATCGCTCAGACGCAAGAAAAAAATATGACTATGGATGCGTCATTGAATATGGAGAATGCTACCGAATACCGAAAGGCTGTGAACATGACAATTGCGTTTCGTGGTTCATATCAATTTATGACTCATCGCTCGACAGCAGAGGCGAAACCTTCCTGCAGCAAAACCAATACTCAACCGGTTAATATTCTCAAGCGAAAATGACATTAAGGCTATTACACTTATTGAACGCTACCATGTCTCTCTTGGGATTGGACAATTAAAATAACAAATACTATAACAAGTATAGGTTTGTTTTAATTATTTACAACTAAAATTTACATTCCTATCTCTCTCTTTGTTTATTTGGGAAGTGAGGAAGTGAGACTCGAACTCTATCTCTTGATACCCAATACTTGGAAATGTTTAAAAACCCACGCGATAAAAACTCGGCCGACAAATGTGTCCTGGTACTTCCAACTTTTTCACTACAGTCTTAAAGAATATTTTTAGGGATAATCCCTATGCCTACCTATTTCTAGACTTGCATCAGACAACTCCTGAGTACTTAACAGTCAGAAAGTTAGAAGTCCTATTCTACCGGATGATGAGACTCAATGTGCCTACCTCACACATGCGCAATCGAACAGACATAATGCCTGGGAAAAAGCATCCAAAAGAAGCAATTTGGAGTGAGATTTTTAATAGTTTCGATGTTTTGTATTAATCGATGAAGAGAAATATCAAGCAATGGAAAATCGGTCAAAGAAGAAGAAGAAAACTACCTATATTTCTCCAGATTTAGAGCAGAAAATGTATGTCTACAACCTACAACAGGGAATACAAAAACGCAGACGTGAAGCAGTGGAACGAGAACATGAAGTGGAATGAAATCCATCAGCAGAACCGAAACCCCCTTTACCAACTCTTCCGTCTACTCCATCTTTACCACCCTAAACCATTCTTATCAAAATAATTGATCCATTTCTGAAGCATTGTAGATTCCATGCTCGACTACTACTTCAATTTTTAATTATTCATAATATCGAGTTGGATAGATATGAACAAATTTCTGAGGATGATGGACATTCAATTGATTATTCAAATTTACCAAAATTACCAAACTTAACATATTGGGTATATTTTTAAATTGTGTTTATAATCATCACAGAGTGCCATGTGACCATAGGGTAATAAAAAAAATATTTTATTTTCGTTTGTAACAACAACGTTACAACAACGTTTGGCAATGAGATGAAATTAAACAGTCTCGGTCTGGTCTGTTTTTTAGAATTTGAATGATAGTCAGATTAAGAATGTTTACATCAATCCCTTCATTAAACAGTCTCGGTCTGGTCTGTTTTTTAGAATTTGAATGATAGTCAGATTAAGAATGTTTACATCAATCCCTTCATTAAACAGTCTCGGTCTGGTCTGTTTTTTAGAATTTGAATGATAGTCAGATTAAGAATGTTTACATCAATTTCTTCATTAAACAGTCTCGGTCTGGTCTGTTTTTTAGAATTTGAATGATAGTCAGATTAAGAATGTTTACATCAATCCCTTCATTAAACAGTCTCGGTCTGGTCTGTCTTTTAGAATTTGAATGATAGTCAGATTAAGAATGTTTACATCAATCCCTTCATTAAACAGTCTCGGTCTGGTCTGTC
>JAUZNC010032591.1:3409-15712 GCA_034780395.1 Vannuccia rotundouncinata
AATAAATTAAGGAGGTCTGTTCATACAGTGGGTATAATTTGAGGTATATAAATGGTTTTATGGTGGCATGTATATTTTTGTCAAATGTTATCTTCAAATTTACAGTTTTTATTTGGATTGCAACAATTGTTATTTTTGTATGGAAAGTTTATCCAGTATAATTCAATAATTGTGTTGTGGCAACTTATATAATTTTATCTATTTTTAAAATTACTATTTAAAATATTTTAATCTACATTTACATGTTCATACAATAAGTTTTTTTTCCCTTTTGTACTTTGTTTCCTAAAAATCAAAACAATAGTACTTAAAGATTAATAAGATTAAAAACTTTAATGAAATGTATATAATAATACATCATTTGCCCCTTTCAGAAAATATTAGGGATATTCGTGAGTAATTCATGTCAGAACTAAGAAACAGTAATTCACAAATTAATGTCATCGACAGAAAAGCATTCAAGACAGAATATTACAATACAACAGAACAAAGAAAAAAGCATTGTATGATTATTAGATTGATGTGTAGAAAAGATTGGGATATTTGTCCAATCAGGAATAACTTAGAGAAAATAATAAATTTGCAGAATATTGTGTAGTAGTATATAATTATTAAGCTATGCTTGCATATTCATTATCTATATTATTTAATAAATATATATGGTTAGGTGTAATTGAAAACCCAATTAAATGCCTTGTAGTCACCCCAAACCTGCTGTGATGCAATATAGACATATGTAGAAAAGTCTAAAAGATCTGCTTTGCAACTAATGACACAATGTCAAGATCTCAACCCTAGATCTCAAATAATAGTTAATGTTCAAAGTTTGTTTTTATTGATTTTCTACAATTACTTAATATTTTGTTATATTTTCTGCCCATCGTATGTATAAATCTGATATTGTCTGTACAAAATCTCTCTTTTTTGCTTGCAGAATGTTGATCCTAATGGGGAACCTACTTTGTCTGCACATCCAGCCAAGTATTCTCCAGAGGATCAATTCTCACGTCAACGAGTTACTATCAAGAAGCGATTCAATCTTCTACTGACACAGAAGCCTGCACCAGTGCATTAATTTTGTTTTGTGCCAATATTGCATTTTTGTAAATAAATCAAATATTTCAATATAATTAAACTTTCCCATTCTTTATTGTCGTTTCATGTTTATTTATATTATATAAAATGTTATGGTAGATGTTAATGTCTCATTATTCACATTCTAAGTGCATTAAAAAGAAAGTTTTGTTAATTTTAGTACCGAAGTTAAAATAATTTCTAAATTCGTACAGTTTATACCTTTTTATGAGAGGCCTTCGATTCCATACAGTAGATATATTTATGAAGTCAAATAAAAGTATTTTTCTCAATTGAAAACTTTTCCTTTATGGTTATGCGATCATCAATATATAAAAAAATTTACTAAACAGATAAATTTTACACTAAAATTGGTTGGTTGCGGGAATCTACAACATTGCATTTATCGAATTAAGCTCATTTGAATTAGTTATTATATAAATAATGCTTGAATTTTTCAAACCTTAAGCCAAGTATTGGTTATTTAAAATTACCATAGCAGCTAATACCGCTAGCTTTATATGCAACTGAAATTTACTACCTATAGTAGTAATTGCTTCCGTTTTGTTTGAATGTAAGTAAATTTCTAACTAGAATTATTAGTACCTATATATATATAGGATTCGTCTATATCAAAATTTTTCAAATATCCCGAATTTTTTGCTTATCTTTTATATGTAATTTGAGTTTGCCTATATCGAGGTAATTTTTGTCTAGAAAGCTTATGACATCTGACATGAAATACTGGCTACTTTAATTATTATATATTCCTGTATAATATATAGTTCAATCCTTATGTCTGCGTTGTTATTACATATTTCTTCATGAACAATTGATTTTTCTCATTAAAAAGTGAAGTTTGACTACATTGAATATTCGTCTATATCGAGCTTTTTTTCTGGACCTTCAGATTTCGATATAGGCGAATCCTACTGTATAAACAAAGACATATTATATATTGGTTTATTATTACAAGTTTATGTATACAACTGCTTTATACCATTTAATCCGAGACATTGCCAAACACTATTTGTTTCCACTAACACATTTCCATTAAGTAATTACTCTCCATCTTTTTATATTTTAGTTACATATAAATAAATATTATGATTAGGATTTTGAATCTTGTATTTTAATAAGATTATGTTTTGATTACGTTCTTGAGCCCCAGAAACATTCAGAACATTAATTTAGGTCAGTTTATATATTTTATTGGGTGGGATTTCTTTTACGTAACGCTGAGGGGATGTTTTGTTTACGTTACCAGTGGGTGGCTAAAAATAACGATGATTAATATTTGAACTATCCCATAATATTTCTATATATACCTATTCATCGATATGTATAAATAATATTTTAAGTCATTGATTTTGCACATGTACATGTTTCTATTTTCATTCTTTATGACATACAAAGAAGGAAGATATGTACTTTCGTATTTTTTAGAAAAGTGTACATTATGATATCTGAATTTATAAACTAGCATTGGACGTCGCGATCCATGAGTTTGATGAAATAAAAGTTTTAATGAACCACTTCATAAGAAAATAACAAATGCAATTGGCGAAAGTTTAAATATATTTATTGAAATCCCTGAACATGACTTCTCTGAAAGATATAAAACTAACGACAACAGATACAGAAATTAACCTGAATGTAGAAAGTGCTCAAAAGAAAAAGTTTGATTGTAACAGTGCTAGTTGCAAACAATGGATACGTTTAGTAACTGCTATTCTTTATTTTATTCTGGTTTCATTCACTGCTGTTTTATTAGCAGTTTATTATGTGAGTGTATGGAAACCTAAAATAAAAAGTCCTACACCAGTGCCAGATACTTCTGCTGTTCCCGATTTCACCACTGCCAATCCATGATGATTATCTGAAAAATATATTGACAGCATTCAACTGAAATTTTGTTATATTGATTATAAGCAAGTGCATTCTTTATTATAACTAAGTATGAGTAATATTTTTTTAGCCATTAGGCATTCTTAGGCAAGTACATGACAGTTGCCCTTCAATACGTTTTGTTTTTTTCAGAAAAACAAACAATAATTTTGCTTTTGTTTGAAAAACACTATAGTTTTGTTGTATTCAGAAAAAATAATATCAACTTTTAATAACCTAATTTTTACTTGTTATCATATTATTCCATTCACCTGTATCTAAAATAATTTTTTATTAACTTGTTTTAATTTCAGTTTGCTTAATTATTCTGTCTATTGACACCATATTGATTTCCCAGGATAATTCATTTCACTTTATAAAATACCAGCTTCTAATGCCAAAACATTAACACATACCATTATATGCAATATTCTGCTACAGTTTGACTTATTAATAAATATGTTACCAAAATAAGAAAGTAAACTAGCTAATTAATATTATTAAGAGTTCCAAAGTTGGCAATATTTCATCAAAATTATGACTTTTCTGTACCACAAAATGGACTGTTTGTTTTTTAACAATCAATACTGACATCTCCAAATACAATTCATTGCTTGAACACTAGAATTGTTATCTAGAAGTAATTAAAGATAGGGAAATGAGGGCATAAATATTAAGGCATAAATGATCAAATAACTTTTGATGCTCTTCTTCTTCTGGTTTTTTGACATAACATCACCTGGACTCTAAAAGCTGACAATACATGATGTGCTATATCAAATTTGTTCATTTAGCCCTACCCAGAGAATGTTAATGTCAGAGGTGATCAAACTAGCAATAATGATTGTTACAATGCCAGCTACAAATACAACAAGTGAGAGATCTTTCACTTGTTTGTAACATCCTAAAACTTATTTATATATATGGGGATTAATATGTACTGATGATTTTTTGTAACCACACATTCTTTAGATATATTGTTTAGCAATATGAAATATACAAACTATTTTAAGTATGTATTTTTATTTCTTAATTTTTATATAGATAGTAATTAATAATTAGAATAAGAGCAAGATATAATTGATTATTATATAACTAAAATTTTATTAAATCCTGCTCCTCAAACCAAAATATGGCAGTTCCCAGCTGTCAAGCACAATATAGCCTCAAAATTAAAACAATAATGTTCTTTAAAAGTATTTTAGGGTTTTTATTATTAAAGAAAGTGTTTACCATCTACCAATTTTTACACTTTATTGATATATACAGGTAGCTTTTTTTCTATGACAATTATTGCCAAGATCTTGTGCTGGAGGCCTGATTTTTATTACCTGCCTATCAAAGTGACTTTATATAGCCATATAACTTACAGAACAGATACTATTATGTTTACTTATAAAAGCAGTCATAATTAATGTTAGGCTATAGTACTGTTTCAAAAACAACCTATTATAAATCTGTAATATTTTTTTAATCAATTCATTGTTACTAATACAGTAAAAAATAGAAAAATTTTAACTACTAAAATGCAATAAAACGTAAAAAAATAATATCTTAATAATTCTAATTATATATTAAAAATATTTTTATGACTAATTTTATACAATGTTTTTTTATTTTTTTATAATACTTTATATGTTTTATTAGATTTGTATTGTGTATATTACAGGCATGTAACCAGGTTTTATTTGTGGGCAGTTTGTTTTTGTTAATAGGTGACCTTTTAATATATTATCATTGCCCATGATTTTAACAGATTTTAGAATAGAATATTGTTTTTTTTTATGAAAAAGTCCATAAATTAAAAAAAATTATTTGAATTATTATCAAAAAATGACTATTTTTTCACAAATATAAAATTAATTTAGTATTCACACATTAATTGGAAGTTTATTTAAATAAATTGCATACAATTTATAAAAAATATCTTTATTAGAGGTGACCTTTTAGTGACAGGGTGACAGTTTGTTCAAACACAATAAGCAATTTTTGTGGTCTGAAGAATAAATTTATGAACTATAATTATAAATTTATGATAAAAATGAATTTATCACTTTAATGTTAGTTGCATTTTAATTTGTCTTTCTTTTTTAAGCTAATGACTAGAAAAGTTGAGCTAACCTTGCGATTAATCATGTTTTTATATAATGCAATACATATTGTAGTACATAACCAACAACTGTATACATTATATACATTATTAAATACCTACATAAAAATTGTTTGTTTGTTTTTCAATATTTTTTTCTAAAACTTGGATATAGTGAGCATTGGTTATAATGAAAAAATTTACCTGGTTGCTAACTTCAATCTTATTATAGTAGCATTATTCTGTAAACTGAAAACTGTAAAGAACTAACACACTATTTTCTTCAGCTATCTTACTTGGGATTGCTGAGAATAAATCTAATAATATAATTATTGCAAATATATAACTCCCTTGCTATATTTTTTCTCATATTTATTTCAGAATGTATTTTTATCTTTATTTTCGTTTTGTTCTAAATTTTTTACATTTGTATACATATATTACTTTTCAATTACAGTGGAACCCACTTATTACATACCACTTAATATGTAGGTTTTGTTGGTCCCAAATATACAAAAATCAATCAATGACTATTTTCATTAATAAAATTCTATTGGTCACGTAGAAATCGATTTATATATATACATTTTGTAATTAGTGTCCATATTTTTACCATTAAAGTACGTATGAATAAATACTATGATAACGATTTTGTATCCACTACTTTTATAGTTTATATATGTATATGAACATATGAATAATTCTTAAAATGTAGGTTACCTTATAACATGTAGGTTTGCTTATATCCGTTCCAAGGTATACATTATAGGTGAAGGTGTTTCCCATGGTAATTTGGAATCCCCAAAGCCATCAGCATGCATTACAAAATTTGATTTTTCAAGAAATAGAAATTTATAAATTTTTCGTTTGAAAATCTGTATTTTATAATACCATTATAGGTAAAAGGTTAAGGGAATATACTACTTTCTCATATTAATGTAATCAAAATACTATTACAATAATTTATGAATTTATTGTCAAGGTAAAAATTAATGTATCAATGTTAAAGTTTTGTCATAGAAAAATGCTAATTAAGTTTCATTATAATTATATTTTCGTCATGCTAGGACAAAATAGTGGCTATAATACTTATAGTCTAGTAATGTATAACATTGATATTTTTAAAATTTAATTATATACCTTCTAAACATTTACGTAATGCAAACTTTATTTCTATTGTAAATATTTATTTTTGTAATTTCAGAAAAAGAATTTCAAAGCAGAGCTATTCTACTTTTTCTGAAATATTATTTTATTAGTCACATTACCCTGTAGTCCCTATTACAATTAGATTGCTTTATTTTTAACTACGGACTTCTACATATGACTGTTAATGTAGAATATTAACTATTAATTTATTTAATATCTGTTCTTACTATATCGTAATCTTTAATATCTGTACTTGCTTATAAAATATATGTAAATTTATTTAAAATTAGTACTATCAATTAACTCTGTATTAAACATTTCAAATCTAATGAATTAGCGATAACATATAACTATTATTTTCTGTAATTTTAGCAAAACCTTTCATTTTACATATTTATTTGTTGCCAATTGTGATTTGCCTTATGTTTTACTTTCATAATAGAATCCTAATTTTTTATATCAATTAATTTAACTGAAATCATCCTATTGTACACTGTTTTATAGAAATATATTTTTAAAATATATAGTAATATACTAATGAATTTGATTATTGAATAAATATAAATCTATCCTATTTTACAAGTAACTTCGTTTTTTATAGAATAATTCATTTTGATGAAATGCACAGCGCATTTTATTGTACAGCTTTATTTATTGTAATTTACTGATCGCATAAAAAAAAGAAATACACCTTTTCTTTACAATTATTTTTGTTTAATGTATTGCTTAGACTTATTTTATACTGGGACACATTATAAATTTGCAATTTTAATTTTGCTGTTACTTTCAATTTACTTTAAAATTAACGTCGTAATATAATATTTGAGAAAATGACTACCTTACCTATATAATAAAGCGAAAAAATAATAAAAAGAAATTCAACCTTAAATGTGTATTAGCAGTGACGTACTTGGACATGTGAAAATAGTTGAGTTCATTAATTTATCGCATATATGTCGTGGAGGATGTGAAATTGACTACCTTTTCTATAATTTCTATTATGAAATGTATAAATTGTTAGTCCATCAACATTTTTTCGTGTAACTTCTCCAATCGCTTTTCTTTACAGTACCTAATCGTATTTTATATATATTTGTAATTCTCTTGAAGAAAGGTGCCCAACAGTAACACTTATATAAATTTACAAATTGAATCATACGATTGAATAGAATTATCGTAAAAGCATTTATTATATATTAATATACTTGATATTTTAGTGGTATGCTGAAATATATCGAATATTTTATAAAGGATTCGCACTGCAGATAAATTATTAAAAGTTATCTAATTACAGAAGTTGTATACCTTATTATACAACATGAATGAAGAGATTTCTAAATATTGTCAAACTTTGTGTACGTTTTCACACAAAACTATTTCAAAAAATTATAATCAGAAAATATTTTGGATTTGACAATTAGAAAATTACAAAGAAACCTTTTTTATATAATCGATACGATATCAACATATTTAATACGAGATTTTCAAATTAAATGTTGTAATTATCGCGATATGATCAATGATTTACAATATTTAGCCGGATCTTATTTTAGTAAAAGGATGGATCGCCTTATTTTAATAATTACCCATATTTAATTTCGATATGAAGTTATTAACTTTTGATGCGTTATCAATATTATGGTCGAATATTATTGTAAGTACGTGGTTTGGGATATCATCTATTTCAAACTTTTCTCAATAAATTTTAAGACTAATCATAAAATCTATATTCATCTAAAACTATTTTAGAAAACAGTCTATTCAATTTGTTCTATATGTACACAATTTTACACCTAATAGAGAGAATACACATTAATGATAAGGAGCATAAAAATCAGAAATGTCTCCTATTATATATGCAATAACATTTTTTCCAAATGACCGATTTTTTTAAAGATTTTGGATATAATAAATAGATTTCTATTAATTACGAACCGAATAACGTTAAGAAGTTTTTTTTGATGTTTAGTTATTTTATTTAGAGGCGTATATTGATTCTACTATAAATTTATACTAATAATATGCTACTGAGTTATTTTAGCTGACAGTAAATTGGAAAAAAATACAGACAATTCACGAAGACTTAAAATAGAATAAAATGTCAAAAAATTGTAGTATGTGTATATATTTAGCACAAAACTACACAAATTTTACTCAATAAAAGAAAATATCCCCAGGACAGAAAATACAAACTTCCGAATGACGTAAAAATATAGCTATGCGTGTCGGAAATATCTTATGTCTATATACAAAACACACCATAAAATTCAAAAGTAAAGAATATAAGATACAAGCATTCATTAAAATATGATAAATAAGAACACCAATGATAAGACCTAGCTATTATTAAAATAACTACTTGTTTTATGGCTAGTGGCGCATTTTATTAAAAAATGTTGCATGTTGAATTAGGAATGATATTGTGCATAGTAAACTTATACAATAGTTCAAATAAATTTTTACTGATTAGTTTATTAATTTATATAGTCATAAATGTAAGAAAAAGAAGAAATAACAAACAAATAATAATACATTGAAAGTAAAATTAAAAAATCCTACTAATCATCAAGCAATTAGTTAATGTAGACCAAATTTAAAAAAAAAATAACTAACACTATTTTCTACCTGTAATACCAACAAAGATATAAAAAGAAAGTTTCATGCATGTTTCGGTAGACACAGATAAATAGAATGAGTCATATGCTTGTTACCAATTGAGCATCTGAAAGTTGAAAGAAAAGAAATCTGAAATAGTCGTTTTTATTATACGAGAATAATTTTCATTTTTTTAAAAATAATTTAAATTATATTTTGGTGTAAAGATGAAGTTGTGTTTAACACAAAAGCCTACCATAAAGACAATCTATTGGTCTATCTTCATAACTTATCAATTATAACAATTAGTGATACTTATTTGTAGAATTTTAGTGACATCCACAATAATATACTAACTAGAAAGGCACATCATATTGCAGTGTTTGAAGTAGTTCATGAATCCGCTGTGGATGGCTCGGGAGCACTGTCCACCGTTGTCTCTGCTTGCGGGACTTCAGTTTCTGAAGGAGCTTTAGGTTCTGAAAAGAGGAAGCATTAATCAATACTTACAAGATCTAAATTCTACAAATAATAAATAGTCTATTACAGCGATACAACCATTCAGAACTTGATTAGAATTAGTTTAGAGTAAAACTTTTGTTCAAAGTTTGATTTAATATTTTGACATATTAATTAAAACATCAAAAAAATGTAGTGAGAATAAATATTTCCGCATGGATTCAAAACGCTATTTAGGGATGTGATTTTACAGTTATTCTTCATTTAAAACATTGGGCCCTTGTTTTGACTATACTATTTATCAATAGAGCTGGCTACATTTGGGGATATAAACCATACATAAGTGGTTCAATTCCAAAGATTATCGTGATGTAATTTAAAATTGGTCAATCACATCCCTATATAATGTTGTGTGATCAATGATGGAGAAATAAGCAGATCACAACCCAAAAAGAAAAATAAATATCAGCGACAAAGTCAGCATCCAAAATAGGATATGTATGTGATGACAACGATGTGAGATACAAGATTAGCATTTTTAGAAATATCATACAAATAATAATTTAACACAAAAACATATTATCCTATATTAGTATAAACAATTATATATTAAAATGATTTATACGTGCCAAAAATTAATCACTCTGTACTTCATTTGAACATATTTTTACTTTTAAAAACATTTAGGGCATTATAATTAATTTATTAGTTTTACAATCCCTTCACCCTTATGTAAATTTAAATATCGTTATTAACTGAAAAAGTTTAACAAACCTGTATCAATTTTTGGTATACAGTATTGGCATATTCTAAAATAGTTTATTTCAGCACAGAGAATAGAGGAAGGTGATGAGCACAACATATTTGATAAGAATATAGAAGCGAACTTAAGCCCGTGTCACTGCTGCCAATAAATATAAAAAGGTACAACGGCTGAGGATATATACTGACTCCAATAGAGTGTTAGATAACATCGTCTATCGCGCGAAACAAACCCTGGAAACAAATGGTTTGGACAAAATATATAAATTAACGCCTGAATGCAGTCAGTGACATATTTTGCTGACAATTTCGCCAAGAGATTAAGGTAACAAAAGATTAGTAAAAATGTTTTTTAAATATACAGTAGAATTCGACTATATCGTATTCGTAAATTTGTCTATATCGTATTTTTTCAATGCATCGCCAAAATTCCTATCTAACAATTATATATAAATCATATTTTGCATAATATATTGTATTACATTTTTTATATACCATCATGTAATTTACTTTGTAATTGATTTGTCTATATCGTATAGAGCATAATTTATAAATATTTTGGTACACAAATAAAATAATTCTGTTCTATGAGACAGACAATCAGCTATTAGATCTATGTAAAAAATATACCTATAGTTATAAATGTCTATATTTTGATTATTTCATTTTATGAAAAGACTGTACAGCTACAAATACAATATTTATGCAAAACTTGAGTTAGCAGAAAGCTCAATGAGTGATACATTTTATCGAGAAAAAAACAATTAAACTTCTATTTAAACTTACTTTAAAAGATAAATTGTTATACACACATAAACACGTCATATTCATATACTAAATAAATTCAACGAACCAATTACCAATTCTATAACATAATTGTGTATACAATTATATAATATATATTACTATTTCATATCTATAAATCGTTTTCATATTATAATAGTTATCATATCGTCAATCATAATAATCATAAATCAATTTAAAAAGTTTGAAATTGAAAAATTTACAAGTTCGCATATTCATCTACATAGTATTTTTCTTGTGCAATATAGAAATACGATATAGACGAATTCTACGTAGGTTAGACGGTAAGACAACCATCCGATAATTATTATTTTTAATATAACAGCAGATATTTTTGTTTGAAAACGTCTATCTATAAAAAGAAAATGTTAACCGAGTTATTCCTGGAAGTGAATTAGTTGTTCTACTCACCAGACTCTGTGGAATTTGATTTGTTTTCGGCCTCTTCCTCTCCTTTACCCGCGTCCTCAACCTTAGAATTTGTCTTTGAAAGCTCTTCCTCTTTGGCAACTTCCTCTGGAACCGCCCCATCGCCGGGTGTAGGAGAGGCCGAGCTAGACTGTGGATTATGTGTAGGGCCCTTAAACTCGAAGGTCTGGGTATTTATTTGCATATTTGTGGTTGTGTGGATAGGCGGGTTGTTATCCGTGGTGCTCCCTGTTTCGGGGGGCGGAGGAATGACAGAACTGGTCAATTGGCTCTGTTCCTGAAAATCTTCATCGATGTATTCGTCCCGAAGTTCAGGAGAAATGTGTTCCTCACCTTCTTCGTCATCTGTCGACGGTGAAGTGACAATTACTTACTTGGTTGAATATGACATTTTAGATAATTGTAAATTTTTAGAAAGATTAAAAATCGATAACAATTCAAGTAACGATTTGAAAACATGTATTAATATTCGTTTACCAGTACTGCCTTCCTCATCATCTTTTCGACGTCGGAAGTCAGAGCCTCTGGATCGTCCTCGTCCATATGGACGCCTTCCACGCCCTCCACGACCTCTTCTTGGACCCCTGCCCCCTCTTCCACGAACGATAGAACTGTCTGTCAACTTTCCTTCTTCCCCTTCATTGGAAACCTCTTGACTAACATCATCACCTCGATACTCTGCTCGATTGTCCAAGTAGCCTCTTCCTCCACGACCTCCTCTGCCCCCACGACCACCTCTAAATTGCGTGTCGCTATGGTGATCTCCTTGATCCAAATCCTCTCTCACATCATCGTGATTGCCATGGTAACCTCTAGAATCACGTCCTCTACCAATCCATCGATTACCTCTCGAGTGATCGTTGTTGTTATGATGAAATTCTTCATCAAATTTATCTTCCTCGTTGTCTCCTTGGTAACCACCACGCCTTCTGTCCTGGCCACGTCTCCCCTGACCCCCTCTATGACGACCTCCCTCCTCTTCAGGGTGTCCTCCACGACCTCCCCTCCATCCTCGACCTCCCTCCTCTTCAGGGTGTCCTCCACGACCTCCCCTC
>JAUZNC010032602.1:0-20132 GCA_034780395.1 Vannuccia rotundouncinata
ATTATAAATACTAAATTATACTACATAATATAGAACTTTATTGTAACTATATGTATATATTAAACTGTATGTTTAAATATATAGATTTTATATTGAAGGGTGTTTATAATGCGTAGTATAACTGGTTGTTATAGTAATTGATGGATGCTATATCCTATATAACATACAAATATCTTAAGATTTTGTTTCTTTTTAAAGAAGTGTGTATATAAATAACTATTTTTGTATTATTTGTTGACAAAGTTAATATTATAAAATACGCAAATAATATTAATTGATTTGATATTGTAATTCGCGCATTTATGCGACAAATTCGAGCCTAAAATTAAATGTTCGCCTTATCAGACCAAACATGTGTTTTTTGCTTCAGGTATGTTAAAATACAGTTATTAATATGTGATCCCTTACGAACATTTCTAATTAAATTTTTGTTAAAAATGGTCATATTTAATGAGAATTTGTTAGATTCTAATCAAATAATATAGTATTTAATTAGAAACAAAATTTAATGAGAACTTTTAATTAGTAACTTAATTAATTGGCAGTTAATTAGAAATAAAGATTTGATTAGATGAATTGTTTAATGAGAACTTAATTCGAAAGTGTCATATTATATCAATCACAGATTGGACTTGTTATTTTCGTGCTATTGAATAAATTTATGGATTCATGAATTCATAAAAATAGAATTCAAAGAACGAGTGCCAGGGAACAGAGGAAGGAAAATTCGTAATATTATTTTATGTATAATTTAGAATAATATTAAGTCTAAAGATGAATAAAAGAAGTACTTAACAGACGTCACTATAAAATTTTTTTTATCGATTTTTAACTGATGATTGTGAGGACCGTAAGGAAGAGGTTAATTTACTATGTATATAATATGCACCATGTAAATTAATTTATGGCAGATTTATTTTACCCGTACTTGTATAATTAATTTTTAATGACTAAAATTCGTTATTGGCGATTTTTGACTATATGAATTTATATCAATAAGTTAATGAGAAGTTAATTAGAAGGTATCATTAAGTTTAATTAGAACGTCGTATTAACATAAATTACACTTTAATGTGGAATTGGAACAAGTTAATTAGAAGTTAATTAGACGCTCGTATTAAATTTAATTAGATTTAATTGAGTTAATTAAAAGTTAATGCGGAATTGAAACACTTTTTAAATAAGATTTTAATTACAAAATTTTCGTAAGGGATTTGTTTAATTCATTTTTATTAAAGGAGTTTCTACAAAATTTATAAAAATGCCTAATATTATTATTATGTTTATCTTTCCAAAACATAATGTCCACTATTCTATTTCAAAATTATATACGTCTCATTTATTTAATGCTATATATATATTATAATATAACTATTGAGCAGATTGCCAATATAGGAAATAATATATTAACAACTCACAGGTATAGAACATAATTTTTATTAAGTAAGAATATGTGTTATCCACCTTATTTAGTTATATGAAGAATATTTTGTTTAATATAATTTTATTGTTAAGAGATAAGTCAATAAATATTAATTGAATAAATTGACATGGAAGCTCACTGGAAATGAGATATGGGTCCATATAATGGAAATGTCTGCTTATATACTACGATAAGAAATATAGTTTTATCAAAACAAAGTAAAGCTTGGATACTAGGGTGTTTATCGTTATATCCGTGTTTACCGGTAAATATGTTACTGCATACATTCTCTGTACATCTCTTATGGATGCACAATTAAAATGTTGTATCCGGGTGAAAACTATATTCACTATTTAATCAATGAGGTTGCATAAACTTTTGATCAATTTCGCAGGCAAGCGCAATTAATTGACCTACAAGACAAATTTATAGTATAGTTGTGTTTAATTTTAAATGAGGATGACTATTTCGTTGTTCAAAATATCGGATTGGATGAAAATAAAGTAAAAACGGTTATCTAATAATTTAGCATATACAATAGAAATATACTCACTCATATTTCGCAATAAAGGATACATTTACAAAATAGCCAAAAAATTCTGTAACAATTAAGTGCGTAATAAAATGTATATTTTTATTATCAAAACAAATTTTAATTAATTCGGCATTTTCAATGATTTTTTTATTTTTATAACTTTATGCATGAAATTGTAAGATTTTACAAAATCGGTATTACCTCCCTATAAAAATGTATCAAAAAGATAATTTGAACATAACTTTTTCAAAATGTTTGGATTATTTTCAATGACCGTGGGAGACCTAAAATTAATAACCACGTCAAATAAATAAAGGTTTACATTTCTAAAAGCCACAGTTATTACTTGTCAAAGTTGGGGCACAATACTATTTTACACCAATACATGGTTTATAAATAATTTTCAGAACTGCCTTTCAAAAACAACCAGTATATAATAATAAGTCTGTTTTAATCAATGTTTGATGAATTAATTTCCGTTTACCAGAAATATTAATTAAGTATGACAACAATCAATATATAGCAATTATAATATGCACAGATAAATTTATAATTAGCACACTTATATTAATATAAGTAAGATATTAAGAGAATATAAAAAACATCAGCTATGAAATATTTCAAATATCATTTGAACAGATAAAAAATACAAAAAATAAATAATGTGTATATAAATCATATAATATGCAGACGATTTGTAAAAAAACTTATTAAAAATAAGATGTCAAACGAAGGGAACTAAATCTATGAATGCTAATAATGTATGGAAAATACTGGTGCAGTAACAAGAACAGCTATTGTATACAGAAGTTTGTGGCGCAAAAAGAACTGATTACATGAGAAAGCTGATGTATGTACAATAACTACTTATTTTTTAATAAGGAAGAGCATTAGTATGTATAAAGCAAAACAATAGTGGTTAACATATTCTGAATGTAAGTATAATACTAAGTATGTTAAGTATGCTAATAGGTTAAATAATACAACACACGAAGTATATTTTTTGATAAAGTACTAAGGCTGGTTGAATAAAAAATCAAGACCCAGGACGGTAGAATCTTGCGGTAAGGCATAATTCACTGCGCCGAGCTTTCTGAGGTCGTCCGCTATATAGTTCATTGATCGATCTGCAACAGCGACACAATATAGATTAGGAGATTGTAAACAACACACACACGAAATAGGTACATTAAAATGGTGTAAATGGCTCTGGCTAGGTATTTCTAGGGTAGATTATCTGGTAACTTAGATTGATAATAAATAAACCACACAAATATTTGTTACATAATTGAACACTGGGTGCATAGAGTTCAACAATACATTGCATACCCACTCAAGCTGAATTTTCTAGAAGTAATATTCATATATCATACGATATGTAAGAATGACTTCATTTTGTAAAAGCTCATTATACAACTAATTGAATTGTATCAAATTTCTTCCAACTAATGGATGACTTGTACATTATTCAACACAACATAAAATCATGTACATATATGTAAGTGTTAACTGGACGACTGTTACCCTATGAATTTCAAAAAAATAGTAAAATAGTTTGTTCTTTTTATCGATTAAAATCACAGAACACTTATCAAGTGTGGCTAATTTATGTCTAAATTTATGTCTAATTTATGACTTTAATAATTTAATAATTAAATGTAAAAGATTTTGAGATTATTAGGGGGATCTATGAGTGGAACTCGATAAAATGCAATTACCAATTTACGTTAACAGTTTAATTCAAATTTTTATTAATTAATATTTAAAAAACTATTATTAAGTTGCGATACATAAAATCAACTAAAATATTTGTTAACATTTTTCAGATTCAGTTTTAAAAATAAGAGCAACTTGTCTTTATCAATAGCCCTCACTCTGTATAAGTATGAATCACATCACCAACATCAATTATTGAAAACAAACTTTATTAAAAAAAACAATTATCCAGCAATCATTTCATATTCAGAAAAGTACAGAGCATACTTAACAGACCCAATAGCTCTTGCAAATCATTTTCTCACAAGCACACAAAGATACATAACCATAAATTACACACTGACAAATAAAAAGACTACTGAAGACGTATAATCTGCATATAATGGCTTAATAGGTATATACCAAAGAAATATTAAGACCATCCATTCAAATAATTAACAAAAGAAATTTCTGTAAAACAAATTTAATCAGCTGACACAAACGTTGATTTCGTTTTGATGACTTTTTTAAAATGAATTTTATTATTACATTAACTAGTAAAACAATCTGACAATACTCGGTACATATTTTGACAAATTATTCAAAACAATTGTGTACGCAAATTCAAATATTGTAAATTTAGGCTCAAAAATTAACTCACCTTGAACCAGATCTAGCAGAGTACATTGACTTCCAAATCTAAACTCCGGAATGATGAATTCCATGTTGAGAACTTTAGCCAGCCTGAAACTAGCATCACCATTGCTCAGCTGTTCATTTACAGTGGCCCTTTTCTGTAGAAAACTCAACAAGAACCGGAGTATTGCTTCGGCCGTTGCAAAAGAGCGAAGCTGAGTGGCTGCCACAATCAGTGTTCGCTTGCTAGTAAACTAGACACGAAAAACAATCAGAAATACTATATCAAAGACATAAATGTAAAGTATATTGCCAATTCATCAAATTGTATTACATAACAGACGCTCTTTATCCACCTATTGATTAGTAATTAACAACATATATACATGTTCAAGTAAATTATTACCATAGCGAGAGGATTAGCTCCAGCTAATATAAGTTTTTTCATGTTTTCTATGAGAGCCGCGCTATCCAATGTTTCATTGATTTCGATTTGGAGAGCTTCCAGTGGAGTTACGCCCACTAGAGAAAAACAGGCAAAAGTTAAAAATAGTTTGACAGTTTTCAAATTTCCAATTTAAAATATTTCACTTGAATCAGGAGCATTCAAAAGTTGTTGCTGTAATTTTTTTTGAGTCAACTTTTTTCCAATAAACTTTAAGAGGGTATCCAAAATACGTGGATCTTTGGACCGGACTGCCAAGTGCAAAGGCGACGTTCGATAATTAGGTGGTATATTTTGTTGCGGGAATTGTCGGGATAAAATCTTTAAATTCTGAAAATGAATCACAAGTGAACCTTTTATTCATTAATGTAACTAATCAAATAATAAATTATATCATGTTACCTAAGAAACTGACATGACACAAACCTCCCTTAATTCCAACAATTAAACTGACATAATTTAATGAAATTTTAACTTGAACTCACTATTTTTATAACACATTGAAGTTACTAATTAGAGGCTTACCTTTGGACACCCCTGAACAGACAGATCAGGAGTTGTGCTGATGATAACTTGGAGAGTCGTCAAGTCTCCCCCCTCGACTGCAATAAAGCAGCAGGATCGACCATTTTTATCCACCTTATTGATCTCTTCGAACTTGTTGTCATCGACAGCAACACTGATAAAAGCACGCACACAATCCGATTTCATTTCTTCCGTCCACAAATGGAGATAACTGAAAAAATAACAACATTTACTTATTAAGTTGCAACAAACTTATGTAAATTAATTATAAATGTTTTGTGTTGAACTGTTAAAAAAATTACATGAGAAGTTTATATATTGACTAGATTAGAAAAAAAGACAACCAGTTGATACGATTATAATTAAGCTGGAATTAAATTTAAGACCAACCTGCGCTGTTCGGAGTCTACCGCATAACGCTCCCGTAGATGTAAATCAAACAATTTTTTTCTGCCGGCAACTATCTTCTGATCTGAAAAGAGTTCAAAGTGTACTTCTGATTAGACAATGACCATAACTAGCAAAATTGAAGAAAAAAAATGGAAAATTGTAGATGTGGCATTGTAAGAACAAAGAATTTAATTTGTTATGAAAACTAGAAAAATAGCTCCGCAGTAAATCGGTTAAACAGTCAACAAATTACGAACGATGATTGGACAAAATTAGAGCTATTGTATGGAACGTAGAAAGTACACAGTAAAATAGCAATATGAAATTAACAAATTGAGTAGCTGTCTAACTATAAATTAAATATCAATGGCTCAACAACAAAAGCTGACCCGTTCACCAAACACTGTGTGCAGACAGAATCACAAGTTACCCACATTACAGCGACGGAGTTACATTGGAGTTCCAATAATAAAATAATTGACACAATATATTGTATCGATTGAAAATGAAATTATATTCAGATGATACAGAAAATCGCATTTGGAAATATTTATTTTCACAATTAAAAAAAGTGGATATGTAAAAACTTCTTACAAATTTAATCATTTTATAAAATTATATTTTGTTATAACTCACCACAGCCATCTTTGACAACATTCATCCTGATGGGGACTGGGGCGGTCTTTGGTGGTCTTACCGTTGTTGGACGGCCTCGTTTTTTCTTTTTTGGTTCCTCTGGAACCATTTTTGGGACGGCTGGTTGCGACTGCTGTATAACAAATGGCTCTTGTTGCTTGATATAATCCAAATCATTAAGCAAGTTTTCCCGTTGGATGGAGGGAATGATAAAATTGCAATTCGAATTATTGAAGGATAGAGTATTAGATGCCATCGGAATTTGAGAGCAAGAGGTTCTGTATGGTCTATAGACTTCGTATGTCTCAAAGGGTGGCACACAATGACCACTAACTCCACTCGATGAATTGGCAGGAGGTATCATTGGACAATTTGCATCATTAATCGGTAATGAGGCTCCACTTCTGCTTGTCAAAGAAAATTAAAATATATAGTGCATGATTATAATGTTGCAGGAATACATATAAAATTAAATTGTTCTAAGTTGTAATACATTACATAATAAGAATGTCTTACTCTAAGCAAAGGAAAAAATTATCCAATTCATCTGGATGGAGTTCGGGAAGGCCACTCCTAAAGATACAACGTTTATAAATAGAATAACTATTGTTTTATAATAATTATAATCTTATAAAAAATTTAAAATAATAATTATAATTCGAGTATTATTAAACTGAACCAACATTATATACATTTTAAAATTATTATTATTTAAAATAAATTATGCAGGGTGTCAAGATGTCCCTGAATAGACAAAACAAAGGATACATATTTTTAAAATGTACAAGCTACAATAATTTAGTCATAAAATATCATTTATTGAAAAAAATAAATCAATATTTTAAGTATGTGCATCTATTTAGAAATATGCTATTGCTGAATATTGATTTGACATACTTCAAAAATACAATCAGCTGTTACTGAGCTACAGTAAATTGCTTTAACTTTAAATAAATATAATGTTAACTTGCCCAAGATTTTCTTCACCCTGTTCCGAATTGGCAGTTGGACTATTGTCCAAATCACTAGAATAATAAAAAAAATCGTATTTGATAAAATTTACTTTTTTAAAAATTAATATAATGACAATCTAAAAATAATCTATTAATCAAAAACTAAATTAAGAATATGTTAAAGGACATATCTTACACAGAATTCCAATCTTCACTTCCATAATTATTTGAGCAACTGTTTGGAGAGTACTCTGAATGTTCAGAAAATGGTGATGTTTCAAAATTGTTATTACTGCTGCTTTGAACACTGAAAAAATTAGATATTTAAGAAAATGTAACTATGATAACTCTTCAGTTTTACTTGTAATTATTAACTGTACAATAAATTAAAGGTACAATAATAAATATACCTAGTGGAAACATTTGGATCATTAGTAGTAAAAGAATATTGATCCCTTCTGAAAAAAGAAAAGTTCAAAGAACACATCAATTTACACAAAAATTTTATATTTATGATTTCATTAATTAAAAAATTTCTAAACCTTTAAAATGTTATTTCTGTTATTCTTACACTGGCATTTTACGACGAGGTGAAGAGTCTATAGCATGCCAATTGGAATTGGAACTGCATTTTGTTGGAAGAGGATATGTTAGTTCTCCATCTGAATCCCTGGCCTAAAAAGAAAACAATAAATAAGGGCAAAATATTATAAATTATATAAATCAAGCAATATCAATTTATAATTATAGGCTTACCTTAGAAATACATGTGTAGGATCCTGGGCCTAAAGATACATTTTTAAAATTTTGAGTCAACTGAAAAAAAATTTAAAATTTAAATGTTAAATAAAATTGTTCTATGATTCAATTAAGGTATTATCTAAAAGCAAGTACATACATATAAAAAATTATATAGGAGAAATCAAATCTATAATATACACAGGACATAGTTTTCAGAATTTTTTTCCCTGACTAAATTTGGATGAGAGCATAAGCAAGCAACTTATAAATTGTACCTAGCAAAAAAATTTGAACACTTGTATTTATAAAGTAAGACATATGAAATTTTCTCTGACTAATTTTCCTTTTCCCTGACTACTATGATCCATGTATATATGTGGCTAATCAATTTAAAAATGGTTTATATTATTTATTGTAATCTGTTTGATAATATATTACAGGGTTGCCACTCTCCTTGACCAAAAAAATTCCCTGACTTACATCTGCATATCCATGAAAAAAATGTAACCTATTTATTTGAACATTAATTTTAGATGTCAAGACTCACAACACTTAATAAAAATATTTATTTTTTAATAATCTTACATCAAAATGATCTGTTTTTCTTATTTTTCTAATGGAATTATTTAATTTTCTGTCATTTATATTTCTCAAGATATCATAATTTTTTCTGTACCTTGTATTTTTCACAAAAAAGGTAGATTTTTTATTGTTTTTAAATTTGTTTTATATTAAAATATTCACAAATGTTTTCTTTATGATTATTGATTGATATAAACCATTTTTAAGTATTTTAAATATTTATCTAACTATATCTATCTATGAACATTTTTCACAACCTGTTTTTTGTTCATTCTTAAAACTTAACACCAAGCTTATTTAAAACAGAAAAAAGACTGCCAGACCTATTAAGTAGGTAGAATGCAGCATACTAAATCAAAAAATTCTAATCTAACAATAAATAACACTTTCCCTGACTTTCCTGACAAGGGGCCACCCTGAATTAAGCATATATGTTAAGAAAATAAATTTCAAGAGAAAATAATTTCAAACCATTGAACTAAATATTTTTTGGGGGTAATATTTAAAAAATTAGAACATAAATGAAATCATAATAAAGACATGTTAGTATAGTTATTAAAATTATATTAAAAAAATATATATTCCAAATAGACTAAAACTAAAAGTCCCATAAAAAAATAATTAGGTACATCAAACCTACAAAACATTTTGGTATATAGTATATATAGATATATATATTAAATTTGATTGTTATCTAATACACTATTTTTCCACATTGGATGATTTATAACATTATTTACAAGCTTCCATAATAACAAAACTTAGGTTGCATAATTTATAATAATTTATGATATTATTATCCCACCTGGATTCAATATCTTTTGTATGCCAGATATGTTAGACTTATGCATTTAAAAAAATATATATTTCCTGATATTAATATGCCAAATGTATCATCCTAGGACAACCTAGAATGCAGGCTGGGATAATATATTGCACCTCTGCTTTTATATTCTTTTTAGATTTAATGCATCTAATGTCAATAGCAGTTAACTTACCTATATTTGATGTCAACTTCCAATAGAAATTATACTTGATTTTTTTATATTAACACTTACTAACCGTTCAAATGGTTACTTTACATTTAATACATATTGTAGATGTATATCACATTAATTAAAGTTTTACATGAATATGATAGTAAAGTATTTTCATTTTTTTTTTAAATTTTAATATAAATTAAGAAGAAAATTATTATCACCGATTCAACTTCTGCCATTAGGTAGTAGCCACTCGTAAAAAAAGTGAATGATTTTTGAAATTAACGCACTTTAAATTATAGTTGTCCTTGATTATCGACCTTTTTATATCTAAATTAAAAATACATTTTTGATTAAATTAAAATATTTAAACTTGATAATTTTAATGTTTTAAATATAAATATAATTAAGAAATTGAAAATTGTTCTTGATAAGTTTCAATAAAAGTCTTTTAATTATATAGCTAAAAGCTTAAATATGATTGGTTCTTAATAAAGTATATTCTTAGTCCATAAAATCTACTTATAGATATTGTGACTCATTTTGTTTTCTATCTAATGATGCTTGTACCTTCTATTTTAGAGATTCTACCTATATGAGTCTCACTCTATTTGTATTTATAAATACCTAATCCTATATTAAATCTGAATAAAAAATTAGGTGTTATTTCTGAACCACGTAAGATATGTTTGTATCAATCAAATTATGTAGACTAGGTAATTGAATACTATAATAAGCTGATATACTTAGGTAATTGAGTACGTTACATTGCTATATACGTTGCAGAGCTGAGATACGTGATCTATAAAGCAATTTAAATTGTTTAGGTTCCAAAATGGTTAGTTTCTAGATATTTTTAGTTTTAATACGATACCAATACAAATGCAACAAACGTACGTTTTGTCTTGTCTATGATCGAAACCTAATATATCTGCCTTAGAATGTTATGTATCTTCTATGGCTAGCTGGTATAGGTGGTATAAGAAAACAACTATTGCCAGGCAATTTCCCTCTACAACAACAAAAATCCCTTCCTTGATTCATACATTTATTTTACGTTAATTATTTATAAATAATTTACGTTTTCATACCTTTCGTACCCAATAAATTGTATGTTCTTAGTTATTCTAAATTTCAACTATTTTCCAATGTGTGGATCGCGATTTATAAAATATACATAGTATTGTTGTAATTTGTTGCACACAACACAACATATACAAGAGAATGTAGATAGGTTTTATTAATGTTGAAGACGTCATTTGCAAATAAAACTCATTGCAAAGACGTCATTTGCAAATAAAACTCTTTTCATTTCTATTGCTTTAAAGGATTTGTAAAATTGTTATGTAAATTTTTTGGAGAAAGAATTATATATAGAATCCAACAATTTAAAAAAATGCAAACATATTTTAAAAACATTTTAATAAGAAGAAAATCATCATATCACTACAAATTATAGTACAAAATGTAGACGAATAATATTAATGTACGGTTTAATTTAAAATATATAAAATTGGGCACACAGTAAATCAATCAGCTGATGACGATTGATAATTTTTAAATTTAACTGAGAATATATACGTGACTCAAATTTTTATTATAATATATAGTCAATATACTATCATAGAAGAAAAACATTTTCTACGAAGCAAAGCATTAAAAATAATATTTTCTTGATATATACAATATTATTTTGAATACACAACCAAACGAAAATAGTGCAATGTACAATAATTAATAAAACATTAAATAAAAGAAAGGAAAATCTTTTCATAAAAGAATAGAAAACAAAACAGTTTCAATCATCGAATATAACAAATAAGTTTTGAAATTTGCAGAACACATCTTAAACATAATTAAAAATATAAAATTATTATAGCAGTACTACTGTTTTATTGATTCAGTAGTATACAATAAAAAGTTGAATTTTAAATCGGATATAAAGCTAGAGCATTGTAGAGGTGACGGAATGAATACCATGGGCCAGAACTGTTGGTGGTAAATTATTTGTAAGCTGAGTCAACTGTGACAGATACTCCAAACGATCAGCTGGGGCCAATGGTGGCTGGGGTAGATAGAGAAAGGTGACAGCAGTGTCACGTGTCCAATTTGAAAGTAGAGAATTGACATCTGTGATATAACTGGGTGGGAGGCCAGTTTCGAATGTGTCCATGTTTGGTGGGGGAGAATCACCAACAAATTTACGCGAGTCTGACGATTCCAATCGGATAACAATGTCATCCCAACTTACTGTATGTGTCTCGGCCTAGAAATTGTGGAAAAAGCTAATTTATATAAATAGATCGATTGTGATTGCGATATGTATTTCAATTTAGGGAATATTTTAATCAAAACAGATTAATGCGCAATCAAGCTGTTTAATCTAAAAATTATGTATTATTATATCTTTGGAATCCTTATTTCATTTAAAAAACTGTATTTAAACCAAAATACCCTTAAAATAAAAAAGGTGAATTAGTTAATACACTTTATTGAATAAACATTCAAAAGAGCATATTATATAATATTACCGGAATTCTGAGCTGGCCCAGGAGTTGATCCAGCTTGGAGCGCATTGTGTTAGCATCCTCGTGATAAGCATCTACCAGGAGGAATACGCGCAGCACCGAGTGGCGCTTCCACGTGGGAACCATCCTGAGTATGCAAGCCATCTGGAGGAGGAAGAGACAGGTGGTGTCCAGATGGCTGGCTGATCGAGGCTGGAAGAAGTTGACCGGCCACACGTCGATATAGCGTCGATGGTTGTGGCGCATTCTACTCTCCCGATCCATCGAGGCAAAGTGTCGACACAGACAGACGTCCTTCTGTTAACAAAAGAGGAGAAACACTCATCTATGTAACAAAACAGGAAAAACTTTCATAGACGCTCTTTGAAAGGTAAGTTTACCTCCATTTTGATTGCGTCAACAATGATATTCACGTATTCCTGAGCATCAATCCTCTCCCCAATTGAGTCGAGAACGATACGCGGGAACTCATCGGACGGATGGCACCCGATATCGTTGGATGTAGGGGGAGACACAAATCTCGTCCGAAGAGGGGGCAGCAGTTGCTCAAACTCGAACGAGGAGGCCCGGTCAGATCCAATTTCTGATGGAAGTCAAGTTGGAACTTTCCAATCAATAAATACCCAACCGAAGGAAGACTGTTTCAAGGCTAGAGATAAGAGAGCTGGCCCCCTACCTGGTAGAGACTCTTCACTATTCAACAAGGGCGTAGACTCTCGATTCCGGCCGTGTCCACGACTGGTGACGGTCATTACCGGGGCCTCCTCAATCTCTCTCTCGCCCAGTTGAAGAGCAGCAGAAGTCGAGGCAGCCATCAAGTTATCGGGGGTGGAAGATCGGTCGGGTAGAGTGTAGAAGGTGGAGCGTCCAGTTGTGGACACCCAGTCGAAGGGACGACGACGAAATTGGATTTTTGAAAGGGTGTCCTGGATGATGATGATTCGGGTATGGAAAATTGTGCGGTTTGATACTAAACTTAACCAATTACCTTTGGCGGTGTTTCATCGTAGAATCCCAAACAGAGTACATTGGGCTTCATCCCGCCCAAACCGCTGAGTCTACAGAGGTTATGAACCCCCTGCCGGACTGTGGAGCTCATTGTCAGCTCTACAAATGCCTTCACTCGGAGGAAATCGACATAGGAGAGCCAGTTACTGAGGAGGAAATGGGATAAAATACTTGACAGATCAATGAATGGAGAATAAAGGATGTAGACACACTCACCTGATTCCTTTGATACAAGGATCATAAGTGAGGGTGTCCATATCTCGAGTGATCACATGACCAATAACATAAAGACCCCCCTTCTTAAGGTCATTAATAAACTGAACTAGAGAGGCGTCCGACCGAGGATTGGCGACCATGAGAAGAATCTGTGGCCTCCAATACTTTACATGATCCTTTCGAGAGTCCAGTTTGAGCAGATATTTTCGCACCTAAAAAACAAATTCCAATAACAATTTCCATCCAAAATAATTAGATAATGGTATATGAATGAACCCGGAATGTTACATATTAAATTATACCTATTTTACATATCTTAGATATTACTTATACCCCGACTGTTTCCTATATGTCGAAAATAGAATATCTAAATTAGGTATTTAAGATCTCAAAGGTAATCTTGTACAATTATAATTACGTATAGGTCAGTTCATTAATACAAACATATTCATAATGAACTTTACTATTCATGTCTAAGCAATTATATAACACGTAAATAAATTAACGATAGATTTACCGAAATTCAAGACGCAACAATAAAATATGGGCATTCATAAGAATAGACTTAACATCACAGGAATATTACTCAATGAAACCATTTTTCAAAGATAATAAAAATCTAGTTTTTGTATTTTTATGTTCTTTAAATGAACCTGATGAAAAAGAAGAGCCTGTCCAATGGAACCCCAAGACTCGTCCAATTGTCTGAAATGGAGGCCCACTACAAGAATGAGGAAGAGGAGTAGACCAACGAGGGCGAAGATAGCGTTGATGAGGAAGCACATGATGAGACACCCCGCCAGACCTAGAAGGGAGGCCTGCCAGCTGAAGATTTTAAACGTTGGTCTGAAAAAGAAAAAGCTTCCAAAGATATCAGAAATGCTTGGGCATTCACCAGAAAGAATGTCATTGTATTTGTTTACGAAGAACTAAAAGGATTATAGATCTTAATATTGTAGACATAAACAGCAGTCATGGTAGCAATTAGTTTATCATTTATGATCATAATAAATCGGAGTTAATAATTTAATACATCGACATAAAGAGATTAATTCTATTCGGCTGTAGAGACAAGTTGATGTTATCATATTGAAATGACAATAGAGATACGATCAAAGTCTTCTATAACAAGGAAGGAAGGTATGACGATAATGCCAGGACAAAGTCTGCTTAAATCTGATTATACATATTATATAACTTCACTCCGATTGATATCATTTTATTGATTAACGAACAGATTCTACACATAAATATCACATTAATTAAGAGTGTACTTATATTTCTTTTATTGAGTTTAACAGGGGTATAGCATCCGCATCGTTAGTGACAATATCCAAGAATATAAATTAAAATATCTAGTAATAGTTGTAAGTCAGATCTTTCGGGATTTAAAAACATAACTCCTTAGATTTCATAGATTATCTTAAACTTACTGGATATATAATTGGGTGATAAAAGAGTCGGAGTGTACTAATTCGTCAAAAAATATGTAGTAACTGTTACTTAAGAGTGTATGAAGAATGGTTTTATTTTATACCGATTGAACCAAATATTCTGTAAAACTTAATTATCTCCAACAAGAATACCTAATACCATCGAAGTTTGTTGAATCATTTATAAATATCAACATACAACATTAACATAGGACAAAAGAGCAATGTGAGATTATTATAATCTTTGATTCTGAGACGTTAAGTGAGGTAGAGAACTTAAATATTTTTACTGTGTTTATTATTTTATCTAACGACGAAGTTCAACAGGGTGGAATTTACATATACTACTCAGTCGGCTTGACGTCGTAAGCGACAACTTTTCCAAAAAAATTTTTCTTGAATAAACTTTAATGAAATTTGAAACTCTTAGGGAAGCAATATTTAAAAAATAACCTTATAATTTCCAGCATTATCTAAAGATAATAAGAGAAATTTAACCTATGCAGATTTTAGTTAAAGATGGACCATCGGAAAATATCTAAAATTATGAGCTCCACTTATACAGTCAATAAAGGTTTATAATATCCTTTCACTGATTACACTTGTTTGTTAATCGATTAAAAATAATATAGCCATAAAGAGTGAATTTCCAAACTCAGACACACATTCAAACACACAATACAAAAATCTGTCAATGAACGGGTTGTTTTAACACAACACACCACCAAGGTAGACAAAAAATCAATAAATAAGAAGGTTAGTCTTTGAATATGAGTATAGGCACCTGAAGTTGACTGGTGATGCCATATCCAGAGCCGCGCAAGCTAGATTCACGGAAGCGTAGGCGATGAGGAAGAAGACTGAGACAATAGGAGCGATGGTGTTGAGGCTTCCGATGAGTAAAGTGCACTAATAGAAGATTGGAAAATGAAGATAATATTGCAAACTGTCAAAATTGTGTGTAGAAATAAACCAAATGGTTGATCTGTTCATACCTCAACAAGAATAAAGGACACTCCAACGGCTACGAGGGGGTTGCCACCTTTTGTTGTCCATTTTGCAGGTCGAAGAATGATTCCTTAATAACAAAGGGATGATAGAATATTTCTGTTATCCTAATATGGCCAATATTGAGGCCAAATTTATTAATAATATTAAAATATGTAACGAAGTCTGTCCAAATTGTAATAAATTGTGATTTTGGACAGCAAAATTAATTTGAGCAGGTACACACCAAATATTTCATCCTTAGCCAGAGCTTGTAGAATTCTGGAAGCTCCTATAAGATTCCCCAGGGAAGCAGACAACGTGGCTGCGAAGACACCGATGACCACGAAGGGCCGCCAAAAGTTGATGCTCTGCATGTAAATATAGTTATCCACTAGGAGAGCCCTGTAACGCAAATTAGCCGATATTATATAAGTCAACATTAGCCGGATCAAGTCAACAGACATGACCCGGCTAACGTTGGTAATTAAATTTTAAATAGCATAATATGTAATTAAATTTCATACAACAGCAAAGTTATTACATTATAATCTACTCTATAATGGTAAAAAATTACAATTGTTGGACAACATAAATAGAGTGTAAAGATATCACCTCGAACAGGAACCAGCAGTCAAGATAGCTGCTATAATGTAGCACACGAATGTTGTAAAGGTTCCAGCCAGAGTGCCCCTAGGAATTGATTTACTTGGCTGTTTGAGTTCTCCTGTAAAAGAGATGTGTTCCAGTTAAAAGTGAAAAACATAGAGATGCGTCACCCCTTATAGAATTATAACACTTCTAATATAAATGATATTGATTTTCGATTCTTTTTTAGATATTAAATGAACCGTCTGTCTACCATGATAGAGTATTACACATAAAAGTAATTTATTACCTATACAAAGGTAAGCATAGTAAACATTGTAATGTATACGGAGAGAGATAATGCAAGCTTAGGTATAAGTATTTCAAGTAGATTAAAGTCTGATAGAGATCGGCAAGGAACAAACAGTTTATTAATTTGAAAACTTTACAGGCTAGCAAAAATTGTCAATTTTAATTAAAAATAAAACGTATCCATTAAATACATTTAAAAAAGAAAATAGTTTGAAAAAATATAACTAGTAAACAATAATATTTATATATTGTGTAAGTTAACGATAGGTATCCAAGTTCAAGTGAAAGATTGGTTTCCTTAATTCAGGACAAAAAATATTAAAAACAGCATAATAATTGATTCAAATTTCGACCTACATTCGAAGTTTGACCTGTAACTAACTTCAAATCAAAATGTAAATAGTGCACATCACATAGGATGTATGAAAAAAGTATGTTCTACTTTTATTAAAGATAGAAATGTGTAGTAATTATTGATCATACCGGACATATTTGCCCCATTCATAATTCCGGTAACTCCAGAGAAAAGGACAGCAAAGACCACAGTGAAGGTCATTACGTTGCCAGTACTGTAGTCAACCGCAGCATGTGCTAAAGAGAAGAAGATAACTTTCTTTTACATCCCAAGTTGTTTTCATCAAATCAAATTCAATAAGCAACGCTGTATGTAGTTATTATTATAAAAGAACGGAACTTGAGACTACTTTTGCACGACTACTCCCGTCAAAGATAACAAATATTTACGCAGAGCATTTTCGTGAAAGGTTTCCAACTTGAGTCCTGTAAAGTTAGCGTAGACAGTGAAGTTAGGATTGGATGATTGGTTGCCATAGACGTGGTGATTGACGCGCGGTATTAGGACCTCAAAGGGTTTTTGGAAAATGAGACTCACGAGTACAGATCCGTAGCAGATGAAAACCACCTGTTGACCATCAAAGAGAGAACACATTGCATTTTTCAAACTATAAGGTTTTGAACACGTCAACGTGTTCATAAAATTTGGATAAAATAGCAACTGGAACAAAAGCAACAAGAACAAAATGTACACTAAATCACAGAATATTTAAGTCAGGATCTATCTAATGTTTTAACCCACCAAAAGAATGACCAAAGAGGCCTTTGCAAAGAGTGAACTTCCAACGAGAATGACCAGCAGCGCTAGGAAACTGACACAAGAGCCATAGAGAAAGAGCCACCAGCGTGTGTCCCCGGGTAGACCCCCATCCACCATGCGACCTGCACAAACGTGGTGGAAAAACCGTGTAAAAAAGGAAAGGTCTCGTGATTTTTGACTACTCAACGGTAAAACAGTTTGCCTTTAATGGTACAATCACATAAATAATTAGCATAACAAAATTCATTTTCATAATATTAAAATCTTAATTATTGTGTGAATACCTCCGGGTCCAAAATTATCCACTATTGCTTCCACAAATCCCGAAACATAAAGTGCACACGAGAAGACATTTGCAAGAAAGAATAGGATTCCGATGCTTCCTCCAAATTCAGGTCCAAGAGTCCTACTTATCATGACTGAATGTTTATGACAACGAATGGATTAAGGATATAACTTTTTAAATGCCATAAAGATAATTTATAACCAGTGCAAATGTTGCCCAAATAATTAACAAAAAAGATTTCTGTCTAAAATATAGAAAAACAAGCCAACAGTCACATTTTAGAAAAGGATACAATACACACCCCCTCCCTCGACAGCTCCATTAGTGCTAATTGCACAAATAGACAAAATTGTAAGAATGAGGATAGTGTAAGCGAGCAGAAACTGGAGCAATGTCCCGACAATGCCAGTTTGTCCAACCACTAGACCTGTAAGACATCATGCAATAAGTAGGACAAATAGAAAGTATGGAAGACAAAGTTAATACACATTAGTTTAAAAGCAAATTTTTAAAATTGCAGAAGTTTAGATATATATGTGACACCTGTAAAATGAACTTATTATAAAGATTCTTAATACAATGTTCAGGTTTATTATTGATTTTTTGAAATAAAATCTTAGTTTGTATTTCTGTAAAAATTTAAAATAATTACTATTTATGACAGATAAGTGCATTCAAAGATGCACATAGTTAAAAGACAAGCTAACATTTTACAATTATACTTTTTGCTAACAGTAAAAGTAAAAAAAGGCAACAAAATAAAAATGGCAAAACTCCCTAATTTCATATGGTCTTGTGTGTAATTAATTAGTATTATGTTTTTAACAATTTATATTAAAATTTTCCACAATATAGGGCATAGATGTATCAGTTTAGGTAATGGCCCATACCCCAAACATAGGTAACTGTAATAAACATTTACATAGGACCATTTTTTTATAGTCTGTAAATACTATAAAAAAGACTTGTTATAAACTTTAAAGATTGTGGTCTCATTTTATTTATTTGTATTTGTGTAATTGGTCAGGACTTTTATTATAGATTACAACAACAAAATAAGCTTATAAATAAATGGTTTTTTAGGCAACTTTTAAATTGATCATAGCACAAATATTTTTGTGAATATTTGTATTTATAAAAGAAGACATTTAAAATTTTCACTGACCACATTATGCTGATATTTTACAGTCAAATTTGGTTGAATTGTTCATTACATAGGACTTTAATCTGATTTTTAATTGTATTTTTTAATACTTTTTGCATATATTATATATAGAATTATTTGTACAAATTAATACTCTGTAACTTAAAACTCTAGCTTTATATAAATATACTACTAAAATTAAATGTGAAATAGATATTTGTAAATTGTGTAAATCATTGTATATATATAATATTTATAAGATATTTATAAAGGCCCACTTACCCAAGCATGCTGGATGCAAGGTTCTCTTACACAGGCATCCAGGATGCTCATATAATATACGTTAATTTTTTTAGATGCTGGATGCCAGCTACAAGTAGAGCCAAGGTCTTCTTTTCCTAGCATTTTTAGTTTGATTGACTATTGCTTTTTTCTTTAATATAATTACTGCATTTAAAGAAATAAATATTATTTTATATGAGCCATTACATATATAACAGGTAGGAATGTATAATATATTTATTGCTTAAGTATTATATGAAAACATGTTATTATTTTTATGTTTGTTTTAACTAAAAATTTAATAAACAAATTTGGCTGTAAATAAGAGTTTATTTTCTTTCTTATACATACCCCCATATATTTATATAATACAGATAACAAAATATGTTACCATATATTATAATGTAATTCCATAAAAAATCAATATTTATTATTTTTTCAATATCAATTTAGTCAATATTAATTCTTTAACCAGTCTTGCCATGACAATTATACTCATTTTATGGAGTTCTAAAAATAAATTCTAGCTAAATCAACAAGGATATGTTTAACTAACCATGTGCTGAGTATAACAAATTTTTCTACCACTTTCCGTTGCATGGGGAGAAATAAATCAATGTTTAAGAATACTCAGTTCTGATTGGTCAAAAACAAATATAATACAATTGCATTGCAGCCAAATGAAAAGCCACA
>JAUZNC010032613.1:2231-20127 GCA_034780395.1 Vannuccia rotundouncinata
TGACACGTGATGATATAAGAATTATGTCATATGTTGTTTGCAATCACTCAGACTTGAACAAGAGGAACAAGGTTCTTTTTTTTTCATATGCACTTCTAACAGATACTTTTGTTAACTTTACAAATGAGATGAATGAATAGAATGTGTACTTGTGGTATTTTAGTTTAACCAGAAATATGTAGTACATTAATGTTATTTATAGCCTAAAACTTATAATATTATGATTGATAGTTCTCATAATTATAATTTTTATAGATATACTCTTAATCATCTAAATTTCATATATTGAACTAAATATTAAATATAATGTGTCTTCATACAAATATAATATAAAGTATCCTCATACAATGTACTAAAACATTTGAACTTTAATCAACTGTCACAAATCCAAAATACGAAAGCTGTTAAAAATTTTATAAAGTTGTTAAAACGAATGATGCTTTATTATCAGCTGTTTTAAGATTAAAAGGTTATACATTTTCAATCGTAACATTGTGGTTTAGCAAAGATCCTGAATAGTTCGTACAAAGCTTCATGATATAATTGCTTTAATATATACGTACCTTAGAATTCCCTAAATATTATATAGGTCAATATTATAATGAAACTCATAAATATGAAACAGTATTATTATGTGAAATATGTTGGATTATTTTTAATAAATATACTCTCTATCTTACTGAAACTATTATTCTCTGACCAATAATATGTTTTAATCAAATTTAATACAGACTGCAATTTATTGCCACATTCCTACCCTAACATTCTTGTTTACAATATCAAAAATTATTTATACTATACTTGAACTCATTTTTAAAAATGGCATGTTGAAGTGTTGACAGAATAGTACAGTAAATATTATGATAAACAATGTATCTCTTTGTGACATAATTAAGTGCCTACGATGTGATATAACTTTATGGTATATTTACGTAGGTTAATTAAGAACTCGCAATTATACATAGTGATCTCTATACCTATACATATATTCCATTTAACAAAAAGGCACGTTCTACTTTTATAATTATGAGTGGCCGGATCAGTAAGAGTTTCTCACCGGTATATCTTCCCACTATATTTACATATTTATTTAACATATAAACTGAAGGACATCTCTTGTACTATTATTTACCGTGCGTAAGACAGCTGTTCTATCTGATATTTTCATTAAACAGGGCCTGATTAAATTGGTTAACTTCTCGGTACTTCTCTGCAAATGTTTGATGTTCATTATGATTAAAATTTAGAAGTACATTTGACAACTGGACATCACGGCTGTCAATTTTTTAACTTTTTAATGCATTTCAATATATGTTATATAACAACTGACCTAGCTTCCAAACGTAAAACACAATATTACCGTTTTGTGATTGCAAATAATCGAAAGAAATTCTCCTCTAAATTATTATTTTATATATTTTCCGACATACGCTTATATACGATTATTTAATGTTTTATTTTTTTGGTATGATTAAAACGATTAAAACTCAACATGAAACTGTATAGATATTGTACGTATTTGAAAAACTCTAGATTAACATACGACATTGAAATGAAATGAATTAAAATATCACCACAATGAAAAGCATTTCATCATTTTTATTGTTGAGATACGAAAACCAAAACTTATCGTACACTTCTAAAAGAAGTATATTTTGTACATTATTGAGACTTCTAAAAAATTGTTATGTTAATTTAAAAACTATTACATAGTATTATTATGTTTGCATTAACATTTACTTATATTATTAAAACAACAAATTCATTTCATTACAATTTTTTAACAATTATTTCCTCCATAACCAGAAATATCAAACTTTTACTCCATTTTTACAATTCACAGTTTTAAGGCATTCACTCACTTAACAACTCTTTCCTATTCTCATAAAATAAATATCTTCACATTGATGTCAATTTTATTCTTTTAAAAGTTGTTTAATAAAATTCCTTACTAAAATTGTTTATGAATTTTGTGAATTTAAAAAAATCATATTTATTATTATATGTGAAAACTAAATATAAAACTTTTTTAATAATAATCTATAATTGTTTCACCTAACCTAGTTTTTGGATTATGGAAATGTAATTGATGTATAACACTATTTGTGAACTTTAATAATCACTCATGGTGTGTGATCTTTGAAGTCAATCATTAGAATAGAGGGTGTTTGCCACCATTCCTCCATTTCATAATTACATGTTAATCATTGTTTCCAATCGTCATGTGCTTTCAAAATTTTGTTGTTCTACAACATTTCGAGTGTATTGTTTGGACCTTTGTACTTTACCAAATTGAAATTTTATCGGAGGACCCTACTTATTTGACTATATTTATATCTCTGATTATTACTAGTTTTGTTACAAAATATTCTCATGAATTATGACTCAATTTTCTAACCTTGGCTACCTACTGCCTTAACTATATTATATGGAGACAATTCTACTAAAAAAATTAATTCTTTCTGTCTTCGTTATGACAGCCTTATTACACACGTACCTACATTCTATAAATATTTTCCCGGAGCATTAACCTTAAATGAAGAGTAATATTTAATATACATTTAGACATCAGCGACACAAAAATACATTATTAAAAATATTTGGATACTATATAATTTTTTTTTCAGGAAACTATTGATAGTCTGCTAAACATAATAAATGAGAAGTGTACAGCTATTAACGACAAGTAAGTGTACATATTTAAGTGTGAACACTATGAGTGATTGTTGCTATGCTTTCAGTATAACATCAAAAGTTTTTTATTCGTTGCATAAAATTATATGTATATATAGTATTATAGTAAGTCTATCTATACTAGTTTAAATTTACCTAATTGTTTTTAATATAATGAGTTTTATAGAGAAATTGTTTTTTCTATTCCCCATTAACCGTTGCTGTCAATTATAAGTATTTAGTCGCCCTAACCCACTTTTGCCAATCAGTTAATATAAAGGTTAATTCTATAAACTAGGAGTTTGAATAAGTGGATTTAGCTTAAGGATTGTTGATATTATTTCAAGGGTGATTGAAAGCGCGCCACAATACATATACTTACTTAAACGCTAATAATTCTACATAAACTTAATATAAACCAAATCTTTGCTATTAATTATTTGATTTAATGATTTTCATTGATTTATTTAATTGATTCTGACAATTGAAAACTTAAAATATTGTGTTTCGAAGATTTTTTATACTCGGTATTATTCTGCTTTCTTACTTTTAATGCAATACAAAGTAATATTCTTAACGAGAAGTATATAACACTATATATTTAATAAATTTACACAATTTATTATTTGTTTTTTGTCTAAAAGATTGATACATTTTCGTTATTTTTTATTCAAGGTGTGCGGATATTCCACTAATTGGGAAATTGTTCACAAAATCGCAAATTTCAGTTACTGATGTACTACATCAAAAAGATGAATAAATATGGACCCAATAATTATATTGAGAGAAATGGAATTCTGCATAAAACCTAAGCATATTTGCTGGGTAATAGACATTGATTATATTTATACTACTTTAAGTTTTTGTTTTCCTTCCTTGAAAAATGTTCATTTAAAAATTATGTAGATAATAACATCCATGACATCTTTAATTTATTTTTATTTTCATATTTTGGTGTACATAGTGAAAAATATACCACCATATAATCAAATGTTGTTGTATTTAATTTTTGTACTAGTATAGCGTATAAAACAATTGATATACAGCCGTATATCATATTATAATTAATTGGTATTAATTGATTAATCAATTTATTAAAAAATAATGTAATATGTGAAAATGTTTGGGGTGTGTCATCTTCACTGAATATTATTTGTCAACAGTTATAGTTTCATTTTATCTTTTATGGTAAGTATGTATTTTATGCACTTTTATAGTAAGTACATTTTAAAGGTATAAGTTTAACCCACCTCCGTATTTCAATGTGTGTAGTATGTCAAGGAATGTCAAATGCTTCTATTTTTAAATAATACTCAAACTTAATTCGATCACATGATTTTTATTTTATAGACACTTGAAACAATATCAAGATTGTTTAATTTTAACTTAACTGGTTTGAATCATAATAGTTTGAAAATAATACTAGATCAAATAAATTAAATATATAGTTGTTGGCGGCGAATTGCGTTCTATATTATCAGGAAAGCAATCCGTCTGACGGATTGGGTTATTTTATCAGGAACCTAATCCGTCGGACGAATTGGGTTATTTTATCAGGAAAGCAATATCCGTCTGACGGATTGGGTTATTTTATCAGGAACCTAATCCATCGGACGAATTGGGTTATTTTATCAGGAACCTAATCCGTCTGACGGATTTGGTTATTTTATCAGGAACGCAATCTGTCTGAGGAATAGGGTTATCTTAAAAAGAACGCAATTCGTCGCCAACATAGTGATGGGCAGATATTAAACTGGAATTTTTAATGTCACTAATAAGTACTTACACTAATGTCACTAATCAAACTTACATATTATTAGTAATATCGTAATATATACTATATAACATAAAATTTTATAACTCTAGACAATATCCATGTGTGGATTTATCAGATTTATCATTATATTATTTGGTTTATATATTTTTTTAACTTCTGAAGATTGAAATTTAATAATTTAATTTAAAAAAAACTTATGTATTAACAATTTAAAATCTTATTAGGTACCTATTTTTTTGTAAAAAAATATTTAAAACAGCATCTGTAGATATTTATTATTGTGTAATACAACATTATTTTATGCACAATTAATATGCAGCATGTACATCAATTGTCTAGTTATATTATGATACGTATTTTACATACAAATATAACCGTTTTATTAAAATTAGAAAAATATTAATATGCATAGGTCATTATTATGAACGAAATACATTCGAAAAAATAATGCACGATAGCGGATGCATTGTTATTAGTTCAGTGTACTACATATAATGTACAATCGTAGACAAAAATTTCATATAATTTTTACCTGTATTATAGATATAAACTACCAATTCATTATAAGATGATCAAAATTTTTGTCTATTTCAAGAAAACTTAGTTTCAACAATGAAAACTGTTAAAAACTACAATTAATTAATTTAATTAACCAAAAATAGTTAGTATAAAACTAATTTCCATTCTATTTTTGCATTGATATTTTACCAAAAAACAAATCATTATACATTTAAAAAGGTTTAATATACTAATAGCAGTTGATAGCTAGAAAGCCTGAACAAATGAATTACATAAATTGTTATACAAGTACCTATGGAGGTAATGTATATTATACATTTTATATAATCGTAAAAAAGAATGTGCGAAGCGAAATTTTCTATTATAGTGACTAGATATTCATCTAACAAATACACTTCTATTATAATAAAAAAGTGATGCTTCATTATATTTTTTCCAGACAGAAGTCCAAATTCCCAGACATAAATTGTAAAATACCTGAAAAGATTGAACTACCTATGTATAATATATTTATTTAACAGCATTCTTAAATTTGTGAGGTAGAATGGAATTTTTCACGAGCACAGCGAAGGACAATTCTGTTCTAACATAGGACTTTTACATTTACTTGAGTGACGACAGTTAAGGTACATATCTTGATAGTACTTTAGCATATATATTTAATTCAACATATTAGTTAAGGTATATAACGGATAAACCTCCCAAACAAAGATTTATTTTATCTGTTTTTTATGGTTGTTTGATAATTCATCGCAATGACACATATAAGAAAATCAATATTATACAGGATTTTCCACCAGACATGAATATCTAGTAAACATTGTAACAACCAATGAAAACTTGTTAACCTTATGAGTTGTAAACCGGTGTTTTTCCACAACCACTTTATAGACAGTGAATCAGACAAGTAAATGGAAATCGAATAAACCAGATTTATATTTTATTTCAATAAATGCAGTGTACATCTTTATTTTAAACACCCAAGAAATTAATTACACTTGTACAAAATAATATATAATAAAATACAACCGGGAGAAAGTAGAATGGTAATAATAAACATACAAAAATTTTACAAATATCAGTCTTTAAAATTATTTAGATATAAAATCTGCTTAGAATGTATATATATTTACAATTTAAAAGACATTCTGTCATATATTATAATGAAAATAGATTTGAATAATCAGTTAGTATTCACAAAAATAATAATTTACCTTAATCACAGTTGAACATGTATTTAATATTCTCTTGCTATATACAATTAATGATATTAAATTTGTTAACCAAGTGTTAGATCTAGTAACACATCTGGCTCAGCACCAGGAATAGATTCACAACTGCTATCAGTATCTGACCAGACGGATGAAGACTGAGATAGATCAATATGGTTCGCTTTTCTATTCAACAGATCACTACTTGGACGATCAAGACAGCAAGCATTTGGAGCAGAAGTACCTATTCCCACAAGGTACTCACATGGATCGAAATCTTCTTCCAATATAGATTCAAGTTTAATAATGTTTTTCCGAGGCATACTCAAAGAATGAGAACGCTGAATAGGCATCGCAGGTAAAGAAAAACGTCGATCACGTCTATTTAAGTTGGTTCCACGAACTGAATTGTTAAAACCAACAGACAGAAAATCAGAGTCAGAAACTTTAGTTTTCTTTCCCTTGGACTTAAAAATTGCTTTTAAAAGAGCACGCCATGAACGATCCTTATGGAGTACTTCGTCTTTGTCAACACCGGAAAGACTTTTGGATTGTTTGGAACGAGTAGGAAGATTATCACCAGAAAAACCATAACTGGAACACCTTGTACGAATAGTTGCCGGAACGAAATGTCCCATTTTTGGAGGAGATTGACGAGGTGATTGCTTTTTTAAAACAACCTGAGGTGGCGTCGATGACTTGACACGAGTCGGGACAGGAGATTGATTACGGCGGTGACTAGTTGTACTAGTGGCCGAAGTTGCACCAGTAGGAACAAATGGCATATATCCTTTGACAGCGGTAGGTATCATCTGAAAATGAAATTATTAATAAATTAGATAATAAAGAAAAATAAACACACAATGTATAACTCTTGCTTTGTAAATCAGAGTATAATTAATTACACTATTTAAAACTACATACCTTTTAAAGGTGAATGAATGAGAATCACTGCAAAACGTTAGTAAAGAAATGAACTACAAGCAGCACGTACAAACAGAAGTAAGCAATAACACGTTTACTCGTTGATTATGATTATATAGTAGCTGACGTCGTTCAGCTCTCAACCAGTTAAAATTAATCACGTGACTGCAGCCATTCTATAATTTGTTCTAGAACTATTTTATATACGGTTTACTACTTACCATTAAAAAGTAGTACCTATAAAAAATATTTATTTTAAAAAATAAAATTACTAAATTTTATTATTTCCTTTGGATATTATACATAGACATTACACTATATAACTACATCTAGATCTGCAATCTGAAATTAAATGCTTAGCCGGCGTGTTAGGCAAAAAACGGTAAAAAAAACTTTAAATTGAAGTAATATGCTTATAAGTTCAAATCAAATAATCAAATTGAAGATTTTTTACTATAACACACGGTGGCTAGGAATTTTAAATGCATTAATTTTTGATTGCAGATCTAGTTTCAAGTATAGATATATAATGTCTATGATATTATATCTTAATTATTGATTAGGATCGCAATATCTTGAATGTTAATAAAATACTTAATATGAAAAGTACATAAAAATTGACTAACTTAATATTTCATATTTAATAATAGGGCGATATTTAATACAAAGTCTATTTCTATGGAAAAGTATCAATAACATGTTTTTTTCCATTCATAGATTAAACAAAATATGCGTTAAAAACAAGATTTTAATGTGAATCCCACCCCCTCCCCCACCCTTCCATCACGCTTTGCCATAGATTTATAAAACCCTCTCTCCTCCTATCCAGCGTGACGTCATTTTCGGAACAGCTCCTTTCAGACCTATAATATATCACTCATAATGAATTTATAGATAATTATATATAACTTATTATTAAAACAGTACATAAAGTAATAATTCCACCTGCGTATAAGTAAGTTTCCAATCGTGTTGTTTAAATTTTGATTAAATAGGTTATAGTTTTAAAATTATTTGTTATTAATACCTGCCCATAAACAAAATTATTAGTTTATAACTTTTTTACTATATTAATTAATAAAAATTATGGAATTTAAGGGCTGTTCAAAAATGACGTTACGCAAATTTGGCAATGTTTTTCCCCCTCCCCCCTTGTATCACGCACAGTTACAAATTTCGAAACCCCCTCCAGAAAAGATCACGTCACGTTAAGTTCTACCCCTCCCTTACACGTCCTCAAAAATTCAAAAGAGTTCCATTTCTTTTTAATTCTGTTCTCTTCAGTTCATCTAGTTTAGACCTGACTGCTAGTGGAAAATTTTCTGTCGATATTTTTCCATTTCATTCCATAATGTGATTACCTTACTTTGACATTTGGATTTTTGTAAATTAGGGTAAGGTTTAAAAAGGCTTGATCCGAGTAAAACAGTTGAAAATAAGATATTATTTCGAACCCGCAATCATAAACTGCAAATTTGTTAATTTAAAGTAAAACGAAACAATGTATAACGCTTTTAAAATAGAGTAAAGATATTACAACACAGTTATCTTTCTCTATGAGGCTTTTACAGGAATGTTTTTAGACGTCACAATTTTAGAAACCCCCTCTACCCCTCCATCACGCTTGTCAACGATTTATCAACCCCCTCCCATTTAATCAGCGTGACGTCATTTTTGAACAGCGGCCCTTATATATTCCATAGGTAGTTTACTAATTTTTATTGCACTTAAAAACACGCACACAAATAAGGAAAATGTGACGTCACATTTTGTACTACCAACCCCCCCCCCCCACTCTCCCACGTCATGTTTGTCACATTTTTCACGAACCCCACACCGATCAATTCAAGTGCGACGTACTCTCAGAACAGCCCCTTTGTTATTAGACTCATTATATAGACTATAATTATACACTAATTCATATTATAATTAATCTATAAGCAACTGGTTATAAGGAGATTTATATATGAATAATGACTGATTCATTTAAAAGGTAGAATATATTTCCCAATGTTGTTTGAAAATATCTGCTGCGTTAATATGTTTAGGTTTTAAAATAAAATTTTAGTATAATTATAATCAATAAAAATTTCAATCATTTCGTCAAAAATTAAACTACGATCAAGACACAAATTAAAATAAGATGGTAACGAATAATATCAATAAATTTATTAAGGAATCTGAATAAAAATAACAATATACTTTTTAAAATAATAAATTTCCTTGTTTTTATGTAAAGAAAGGATTGTGTAGTTAATAAAAAATAATACCGCACAATTTAATACATTAAATTATTTGACTGATTTCAAATATGTAAAGTTTAATTTAAAATAGCAATTTTCTTATTTTTAATGCTAATCAATTCATATAATTTCTAATTTATTGAAGCAATTTTTTAGATGTTTATTAAAAAAATTAATAGTTAGAATACTGTGAATAAATAAAAATTCATGAATAACTACTGCATTATGCATACAGACCAAAACTTTTTATGGCAATTATTGGCAAGATCTTGTGTGTGCAATGCCCAATTTTTATTTAAACAGACACAAATTTCCTAAATTCTTGTGTGTGCAATTGTCATAGATAAAAGACATGCATACAGACATTTTTGTTAGATAGTGAATATAATTTCAGTAACAAGATATTTCAATTTCCATATAGAAATATGTAGATTATAGTTCCAGTAACATAATAAATCAAATTTGAGATATATATTTAAAATTATTTTTTTAGTTAAAGTAAAACAATTCATTAAAATCAGTTTGTAAAATAATATTTTAGTAGAAAATATTTTTTTAACTTTTTCCCAATGGACTAATCAACATTTGTAACAAAATCAAAATTAACTCACCCAGGGCAGTGGGATATATCAAACATTGATCATATCTTTAATTTAGAAATAATTACATTTCTAAAAATAGATCTAACTGAAATACATATAAAATTATTTAACTAGGCTGCTAGACAAAAGTCTCTTGTTTTAGTTTTAATACTGCTGAGCAATGGACAATAAAATAGGAATTGAAATTCTATTGGTCAGACCAGAAAAAGAGACAAACTTAAACATATTTTGATTTGCTAATTAGAATTTTGCAGCAAGAATACTATTTTTACATTTGCTTTGTTCTTGTAGTGAAGCTGTTTATTCATAATTTCTGTTTATACATTTTGCTGATCATTGTTCTTGATTGTCCTTATATGTATCATATTGAATAATTATAGTATATAATTTATTCAATAATCATATTTTTAAAAATTTATTTGTTATTATTACTATTGGTACTTATAATTATACCTTGCCTTAGTTATCATGTAATAATTATAGTTATAGTCAATTTATACATTATTGTCAAATTATATACATTATGACTACATTATTAGCTACTTCTTCTTTTAATTCTCTTTGGTCTTCTTTAAAATAGTTATTATCAACCAGAGACCATGGACAAATTATTTTGGTAGGAGGGCTATGATGTATTTTTTGTTATTTTTCTGACTTTATGAGCCAATATCTAAATTTTCATTATATTTTTTCCAAATTTTCCATTTTAACTGGGAGAGCTTAGCCCACCCAAGCCCACCTTGCTCTGCAGTCCCTGTCATCACTTTATTATTGTAATTTTTTTGTTATCATTTTTATTATTACTATTGATACAATTATACCTTGCTTTAGTTATGTAATAATTATTGTTATAGTCAAATTATACATTATTATAAAATTTTATACATTATGACTAAATTATTAGCTACATCTTCTTTCAATTCTCTTTCATATTCTTCAAAATTATTATTTTCATCACTTTATTTTCTTTCATCTGGTTCTTTATTCAATGTTATATCTGCTCAACAGTGGGCTGAGGCTTATCAGTATACAGTCATTTGTAAAAAATAACCTATCATTTGAGTTGTCTGTTGATTGATATCTGGCACATGCATTTGTTTATGATAAAAGATCTGCACATTGATTTCAAATGGAATTATATAATGGAAATACAGCCAGACCTAACTTTATCTGTCAGCAATTTGTGCACTTGAGTGGCTATGGTTGTGCATAATATACAGAATTTCCTGGTTTTTGTCTAATTTTATTTATAATATAGATATAATTTGATGAAAACTAGGAAATTTATATATGATTCAAGCTGTTATATATTCTTTAGGGGTTAGATATCATATAAGGGTGCATGCCTATATTCACTTTATATATGGAACCTTGTCACATTTCTTTTAGAAAAAAAATATACATACACCAGCAAAAATATGATGTAAGAATGGTACAGCATTCACACTAAAATCAGAGGCAATTACATTCTGTTATATTTAGATCAGTTCAATGTAATGACATAATTTAAATTTTGGATTTTATATAGCCATCTGTTGAGTTAATTGTTCTGCCCAGTAATACCATCATTAAAAGGTTAAGTACACATTATTTATGATGATTATTAAACAATGTTTTTTTACTTCAGTATTATACTCTTTTACCTATATGTATTCTATCTTATGCTACATTTTATTACTATGTTATATATATTTACATCTATCTATCTATATCTATCTATATATCTATTAATATATGTGTTAAAACTGTCACTACATTATGCTAATCTATTGATCTCTTGCAGATAACATATAACCATGTTCATTGTTAATAAAGACTTTCTCAAAACAAATAGACTATTCTTATTTATGAACATGGTTATATATTATCCTGGACCAGTCTGGATCAATTAATTTATGCCAGCTGTACAATTTCCAATTCCTAACTGTGAATAAATCACTGATGATCTGGTTCCTGCAATTGTTGCTGTGCTTCTCATTGTCCATTGCACTGCTCATTCTGTAGGATCAACATCCATTAAAGTAGACAAAGTAAAATGCCTTACAGTTTCCACCACTGGTACAAGTGAGGAATGGGCCTACTTTGAATCATGCTGGTTGGATTACTTCAATGCCACAAATATAACAGGCCATGATAGAGTCATTCAACTTCTAAGAGTGTTGTGATGAGCAGCTATGCAGAGACCTCACACATTCTGCTGGCAAGAATCTCATCAACAAACCTGAAAACGAAGTCCTATTAGCCATTTGTAAAGAAAATACAATGGTGGCACATGTCACCTTAAACAATATGTATCAAAATAGAGAAGAACTGATTCAAATCTTTTGATTCTCTATGTAGCACATTCTCAAATGATAATTATGGTACTAACCAAACTGATCACATCTATGACAACCTTGCTAATAGATGGAACAGACAAAGCTCTAAATCACTCTAACCTTTTCTTTACAGTCTAGTCTTATAAAACAAAAAAGTTTAATTGCCAGACAGCTATATAAAACCAAAAGTCTTAGTTAGTATCCTTATTGTGTCTTTATTGGTTAATTATTTTTTGCATCATTAATAATAGCATAATATATGATATAGTGTGATAATTTATATATATACACTCTATTTTACCTGTATGATTTACCCTACTTGAATATAATTAATATTTTACATGTTTATCAGTTATATAAGATTATACAACTGATATATTATTATATTACTGTATTTTATAGCATATTCTTAAAAATTATTATAACTAGGTATATTATTATAGGTAAACATTTAAAAAAATTAAAATGTACTTCTATGATAATAAAGTGCAATTATTATATACTTTCATATGATTATTATATGTTTGCTATTTATTGGAATTTGTATCTTATTGTCAGATAAATAGACAATTTTATTAACAATAATATATTGTAGTGAAGGTTCTTATATAACATAATATTTTACTAGTAATTCACACAATAAATTTCATAATGCAAATATTTTTTCAATTTGTAGGGGGGGGGGGGCAGTTAGAACACAATAAGGACACTAACTAACATAATTGAAATTTTTGATTTTATATATCTGTCTGGCAAGTTAACTTTTCTGCCTTCTAATACCATCTTTAAATGGATAATATAATCAATGTTTATACCACTAGTGGCTGTTTTCTATATTATTCAACTTGTCATAAAAATGAAAATGTTATGAAAATATTAGCTACGTTTTATTTTTCTATTCAAACACCTTATTTGTTATTTGTATGGAACCAAACAAATGATTTTATTTACATGTTTTATTCATCTGGGGATGCGGTGGCCCAGAGGTTAGAGCATTTGACTGCAAATGGGTTGGACTGTGAGTGGGTTCGAACCCCGGTTCAGACCAAATATTACTTACCTCATCCCTGGCTGAAAGCTGTGTCAGTCGTTTGCTGCAACCCGAAAGGGTTCATGTTGTACTCTTTGCTATTTGTACTCTTTGTGCATCTGTCACTCAGAAAATATAGCTTATAAAAAACATTTACCAACATATTCAATAAAACAAATATATTAAAAAAATAATATGTTTAGTAAATAATATCAGTTATACAGATTATTTATATCTTTTGAATGAAATTATATTTGTCTAGACAGTATACCAAATATAGACAATATATTTTTCTAGACAAATAAAAACCATTTTTTTTCATTAAACTATGATTGTCATTCTTGTCGGCTTTCTTTATGAAGAAAGTCAGATATTAATTATTAAGTAAATGGAAATTTACCGTCTTTAAATATGTCCCATTACAAAATCTTATATAATTTTATTAAACTAGAATAAAACATAAAATTGTTGTAGTTACACAATAAATGCCACAATTACAAAGTAGTTTAAGGCAGCAGCATTTACCAGACTCAAAATAATCTTGAAAGATGAATTAAAATCAAGTGGAAGTATCTGGAATTGTTTTTGCTTGTAAAGGAGCCAGCCAATTATATACAGAGAAGCTATTATGGGTAGAATAAAAGTTGTCAATCATGTCTGGACGAATGGAATAATATTTCAATATTAAATAACTTTGTTGTAGATAGAGTTGCAATACAGGAGGACATCACTCCATTATGTAAAGGGACTCATGTAGCCATGACAAATCCAGAATGACCATCACCAATGACCTGATATATGTTAGAAAAGCCTCTTTCAATAGAAGTTAGAGTCAATTTACATGCTAACAATATCCAAGAAGAAATTTTCATCTAAAAAGAACATGTTTTTATTATTTAAGTCACAAAGCATCTTTCATTAAAATCATTCATTATTATAATTTATTAAATGTTTTGTTTTTCTTGTAGCTTATAATGGTAGGTATTAAACTTGATCCTTTTATTGATTCATTATAATTAAAATTGAGTTTTTTATTAGTATAATATCAATTGGTAATTAGTTGTTATAATGTCTACAATAAAATTATATTTTGACTTTGTTATGTTATGTTTTATATTATTTTAACCGAATTTATTTAATTGTTAAAGTGTTTTTCTGTTTAATTAATAATCTCATAAATAAATATTAATATTTGTCATCATAACATGTTTAAAAGTTAATCACTCATATCTATTTTAGAAGAAAAACTCTGCTGTCAAAAAGCAACCAAATAGTTTCAATATCAACCTTTGCAACCAGATATTGTCACTTGTGGTTTTCAACAAGAAACCCACATCTAATACAGTGAGACCGAATTCAGTTGTGAAAATCGAAAAAGAAGAGCACGAACACAGTTCTGAGGAAATTACCATGGACACAGAATTTGATCCGGGACTTCTCTTCCTTATAAACAAGGGAAGTTTCCCAATTGACAAACACACCTGGGAGCGAATGTTTCGCTTCTCAAAGAAGTTGAGCGATGTACAAGATCAAGAAAAGATATCCCAATTGGCTTCAGAAACGAATATTCCGAATGTGTGAACTGCATAACTATTAATAATTTTGAAACAAAATTATAATTACATTTTTTTTAAATTAAATAGAGAAGGAAAATTTTACGTATTTTAACATTTACAATTTTCCATTTTTTATTGTTTTTTTTGTTGTTTATAATCTGTTTTTTTTTAGTTTCCTTTTCCATCCACTCCACTTCACTTCAATCCAACAACGCCGGTGGAAGTGAGAATTGGAATGGTCCAAGATTACATGAAGAAACTTCAGTATCTTTTGTCATGAAATATTGATATTGACATTTTAAAATTATTCTTATGGCAATAAATAAAAAAAATAGTTCACAGCTATATATTTATAATGTTCCATTTTAACATCATTATAATTACACACAATTACTTTGTCTAGATTTGAATTTCTCTAACGACTATATTGCATCATGTACAATTCTTTTGAATTTATAATGTTATTCTGTATCCTTAATAATATTCAATCACAGATATAACCATACCGGGACACAATTCTTCGATATCAAAAAATATCGACCGTTATCTGGGTAAGCTAGTCAACCTGTGACACCGTTATATCTAAATCAAATTATTTTTAAACTTTTATAGTTTGATATTAATATTTAAAAATATTGCCCTTTATTCATTCTTTAATTATTTTAAAACTTTATAATATTTCTTTACATGTTCATATTCACAGCAAACTATAAAAACTGTTTGTATTTGAATCGATTTTATTATTATTCATTTATAAATTACAGATTGATGGAGACCGCTAAAGAAATGGTCCGGGAATCGCTCCCGATAAAGTGTTTAGAAGCTGTGATTCTGGGAATGTATCTTTTATTTGGTTATGCCTGGTAAAAGTATTTCATGAAAAATATAGTGTAATATTGTCTAGTCAACACAGTCCCGAGATATTTTTTCACATGAAAGTAACTATTTTTAGGTCGACGTAAATTTATTATCAATATAATTTTTCAATGCTGCCATATTATACTGGCAGCATAATTAACAAAATAGAGAATTTAATTAATTAAATATAAACTTTATTTTACTGTTGATAAAATTATTTTTCCGATGCCATAAAAATATAGTTACTTCCTTTTCATAAACACTCCTTAACTAAAATGATTGGCTTTCATTAGCTACTTGACCAATGGATTCTCTGGTCTTGAACGCTTCACAATTGGATTTAAATCTGAGTTCAACGGGTGCACACATCGTCATGTTGTGTTAGGATTATATTCTTCCGGTGTCTATGGAGCATTGGGAATGAGCCGTCGGAGTGATCTCATGTACAAACCACTTGTCTACAAGGTTAGCTATAAAACAGCATATTAAACTATCTATAACATTTCATATGACAGGAGTGTGATTTAAAACAATTTAATCACATGAAAGTGCCTTTTAAATAATATTTTGAGATATCTTCGAAAGAGGTCATTTTGAATTGCACATCTTCTACCAGTGAAGCAACTTTTATACTACATAATTAACTATTGGACTACTTTTTATTGTTCTCTTTTATGCGCTGTATCGTACGTATATTGATTAATTTTATGCAATCAATTTTTTATGGAGTAATGTTTGAGACATTATGGGAACTCTATAAATCATCTTAGTTATATTTTTATTTATTTATTTATGACTAATGCAGTACCACAAAATGCTTTGTTACTATCAATCTGTTACAAAATAACTTGATTCAGTGAACACCGACACAAGATGTTTAAATACATGAAACATTAATTAACATAAAATAATTAACATTTAACAATTAATCTGAATATTTATCCGTCACATATTATTTTTTGTTATTGTTAATTGAACTAATAATAATTATAATTTTTGATGTTACTACTCTTTCCAAGTGCAAGTAATACAAAATCACAAGATAAATAATAAATATAAAAATGTACAAATTATACATATTAAAAGTTTTCCTTTTTGATTATATTGCTTCTTTTATCTAGGAAATACTTGCAAATTCTTAATGATACTATCTGCAGATTAAATACTTATTTTAATAATAAATATCCTTTAACGTTCTTCAGTCCCTCACCGAACTGATTTTGGACTATAAACATTCATATGAGAAATTTTGGCACAAACTTAAACGAGTCAAAATTGGTTATGCCATTTCGCACGATTGCCATAGCTTCGAATCAATACCCTGGAAGGTAGGGGGACATTCACATTCACATGATTATTCTTATTTTTTTGTAATAACCATCTTTTATTTTTTTAGGGAACTGCAATATCCGTGGACTCCTTAACAGTTGGAGACTTAAAAATGGCGATAGAAAAATTCGCGAGACTGGTTAGTGTTATAAGCAGAATTTTCGTTTTATAATTAGAATTATGCTCCAAATAAAGAACATGGGATAATTCCGTTTGTCATTTTATTTTGGATATAAAACAATTTCTTTACTTAATGAATAACAGTTTAAAAATACAGAGCCACGTGTAAATTTAATTTTTTTTCAGTTGGCATTTAAGGTAATCAGAAAACATTGGATTTGAATAGAACTATTTATTTTACAATAGAAAACTGCTTAAATCTTGTGATCAGGAAATATTTTCAAGAAAAGAGAAATGTTGATAGTATTTTTATATAGAATAATTATAAGATTTTTTTAATCAAAATTTTTTTAAAGGACTATTTTCGTACAAACACATTTTGTTGTCCAGAAAATTAAAATGACTGTTTGTAAGAATATATTTACACCATGTCAGAATTAATTTGTTTATATCGTTTGCAGTGAATCTGTAAGAAAATAATTTTTCTAAGAAATTAATATTAATTTATTTACTTCATGGTATGGATTTATTCTTTATAATTTCCTATCAGTATCATCATTTCCTTCATCATTATATGTTGATGTTTACCTTGAAAATATTGACACATTTCCTTTGTCACCTAGCGACGATCGAAAAGTCTCATGTCCATGTCAACTTCATTGCCCAATCTTGCCAAATCGGACTCAACCTCCTTGATAAACCGCCGAGAATCATCCATGTTTAAAACTAAAAAGGA